>JAGTTL010000702.1:0-29703 GCA_036851935.1 Coregonus suidteri | reverse complement strand
TAGTAGTTGGGGGAACAGGAAGTTCCGGCAGGCGCGCGCCCATCCCACGTTCTTCACACTTAAGAAAGCGCCAGGACTGTGCAGTCAAGAAGATAACCTTTGTGTCCGTTTCTATTTATTACTACAGGTATGTAATAGCACGATTAAACTTTCTGTCGAAAGAACATGTCATACCATGCTAGTTAACACATCCGTTAAGGTATTATCACGTTTGGTAAAGGTTTGATGTGTTATTTTTGTGTCAAACCGATTGAGTGAAAGAACGTGATAAAACTATTTTACAAGTCACATAGCTAGAGATTTTGGGTTTGTCTGAGTGAATGTACATAATTTTCTCATTTTAGTTTAATAAATAATCAATTTATTTGAGATTTCTGAGTTCGTTTAGCATATTATTGCTTTTGTGTAAAATTCCCAAGCTGGTAAAATGGTGGCTACTCTCGGTCAGCGTCAACGGACTTCAGTGAGGACAGTGCGGGTGCATCAGATAGAGACAATATCACGGTCGCACTACTGTTTTGAAGCTGAATGTAATGATTATCAGTTTTCTACATGTGTACTAATATTCAGACACATTCAGTAGTTTCTGTTTTTTATCAATAAATGTTGCTATGGTGTGACCAGGAAATACAATTGTTTTTTGATTGAAGTAATACAGTGAAGACAAGGTTATTCAGGAAATTAGCACACAGTGCTGTCTAAAAAACAAACTGTAACCTTGTACTAAATGGATTTTGAGTCATGTATGCATTTATCTACTATAGGTTAGCTATTAGCTAAAAAGTTTTGTGGAGCTCCTGCTCCTTAATATAAACGGTACCGACACCCAAAATGAGAATTGGCACCTATTTCAGTCCAAGTACAGCACTGAATTAGATAATTGAACAAGGAAAAAAATATTTTTTGAGAATAAAGATATTGCCAGAACTGTCAACACTAACTTTTGTGTCTGTGCTCTCTATATTACTACTAGCAGATTCAGATAAGTCTGAGGCCGGTAAATCAACAGTGAGGAGAAACCCAGCCTGCCTCTCTCCTTCCACACTGAGTCCAAACATACAGTCACTGGGTCCTGATTGTGACGGCAGGTAGCTTAGTGGTTAAGAGCGTAGTGCCAGTAACCAAAGGTTGCTGGTTCTAATCCCCGAGCCGACTAGGTGAAAAATCTGTCGATGTGCCCTTGAGCAAGGCACTTAACCCTAATTGCTCCTGTAAGTCGCTCTGGATAAGAGCGTCTGCTAAATGACTCAAATGTAAAAAAAATGTAAATGTGACAGTTGAGCCCAGTTTGCATCGCAATATCCAGAGTCAGTGAAGCTGGAAGACTGCAGTCAAACACTGGAGCTGAATGTCATCATTAAAGATGAAGAAGAGAGGAGGAGAAGATTGGGAAATCTGTTTCTCAGGGTAAGAGCAGGTTCTATCTAACTAAGTTTGTTGGACATGATTTGGAAAGGCACACACCTGTCTATATATAGTGCATTCGGAAAGTATTCAGACCCCTTGACTTTTTTGAAATTTTGTTACTTTACAGCCTTATTGTAAAATAGATTAAATCATCAATCTACTCACAATTCCCCATAATGATAAAGCCAAAACAGTTTTTTGTTCAATTGTTGCAAAAAACAAACATCTGAACGATCACATTTACAAAATGTCTTTCTACTCTGCGAGTGTCTAAACCAGGGCTCTTCAATTCCGGTTCTGGAGGACCGAAACACCTCTGTTTTTCATCCTCTCCTTCTAATCAGGGGCTAATTCAGACCTTGGACACCAGGTGAGTGCAATTAACTACCAAGTAGAAATAAAAAACAGAAGTGTTTGGACCCTCCGGGGCCGGAATTGAAGAACCCTGGTCTAAACCATGATCACCTTGATCTCATTCATCTCAGTCTCATTGCAAAGGGTGTTTATTATAATACTTATGTAAACAATATATTTTTGTAGTTTTTAATTAGGGGTGTAACGATTCGTTTTAACAACGATTCGATTTGTATCACGATTCGTGGCTGTCGATACGATTCAAGGACGATATTGGTTCATTTAGAACGATACGATCCGAAACGATTCAGTAACTTGAAATCGATTCAGTAACCTTTTAGCCAAAAATTCAACCAGTGTGACTGAAATAAATACCTGGATACTGGACAGTGCAGGTGAAGTTTCCTAGATTCCTGTTTCTTGTAAGGACCGCAATGGTGGCTTGATAATTTCTTGCTCGCTCGTCGGCTTCTCCTCTGTCATCCGCCATGCTATGCTTTTCTTGTCTTGGCGCCTTTGCGCTGCTGCTGGCGCGATGACGTCACGGATAGGCAGACTGAATCGAGTAATGTTTAAAGCCTTTATCATTAAAGTGCTAAGAAAAAAACATCCATATAAAGTCTGACGTGCTTAAATCCAATGGGTTATTTCCTAGTATCGATACAATCGATTATTACATTTTAAAACGATGTTAGATCGATATATGTTGTCCAAAAGGCCAACTCGCCGAGCACAGATCGATGTAGTTGGATCATAGGAATATAAATCGATACATCGATGTAGTAGATGGATCGTTACACCCCTAGTAAAAACACTCCAGTGCGCAAAACAGGGGCACTGGAAAATACAAGGCACACAGGGAATATTCCCAGCGATACAAAATACATGGAGCTCCACCGAGCTTCTCTCTCCTCCACAATAAACAATCACACACAAAGACAAGGGGGCAGAGGGAACACTTATACAGGTACTAATGAGGTGATATGAACCAGGTGTGTGTAATAAACAAGACAAAACAAATGGAATGATGAGATGAGGAGCGGCAGTGGCTAGAAGGCCGGTGACGACAAACGCCGAAGCCTGCCCGAACAAGGAGAGGGGCAGCCTCGGAGGAAGTCGTGACAGATACTGTATATTTTTTGAAAGAATAATATATTTCCCTTGACAGAGTAATGCTGAATGTAAAAAATGGCTCAACTTACCCCACTCTCCCCTACACATGATGTAACATTTGTTTACGATTGACAGATAATGTTTAAATGCAAAACACTTAATTTTGTGATGGGGCCCTCAGTTCAGTTTGGGAACCTTAATCCAGGCTGGACAGCAGGAACTCAACCTGTATTTCTAGATTCCCCATCACCTCCCCCGAGAGCCTCTCTGGGCTTTCATAGATTGACTCATTGAGGTTGAAGATGGATTCTAGCCATGCCTTCATCTGGCCCTGTTGACAACAGACACATCATCAACTATTATTGAGAGAGAGAGAGAGAGAGAGAGAGAGAGAGAGAGAGAGAGAGAGAGAGAGAGAGAGAGAGAGAGAGAGAGAGAGAGAGAGAGAGAGAGAGAGAGAGAGAGAGAGAGAGAGAGAGAGAGAGAGAGAGAGAGAGAGAGAGAGAGAGAGAGAGAGAGAGAGAGAGAGAGAAGAAATGTACCTTAACGAGGAGGTAGAAGTTCTCAGCAGCCTCTGTCCAGGCTCCTCCAGGAGGGTCAATCCTCATTATGACTTGCAGGAGCAGATAAAGGAAGCTACCAGGCTTCTGGAGAAGGAACAGGGGACATGAGTGAGTGTCTACAGATCTGATATGACAACAGTGTGTATAGCATAGATAAACAACAGGATGTTCCATTCTTAGGGCCACTTACAGATATAGGAAGAGATGTCTTTCCTTCTAGAAGGCTTAGTAGAACGAATTCATAAAAAACATCTGCGAAGTTGATGCGGTCAATCTGAAGTCAAACAAATAGGATAATTACATAATCTTCATTGACAAGCACTTTAGAAAGTCTCATTGAGTAGATGTTAGATGAGAAGACGGTGCCTGCAGCTAACGCTCAAGCTTGCATGTAGACCTACTCCTACGAGAGCCATCTCCTGCTCTAGTCGCTCCCTGTTTGCTGGCTCATTAATGAAGTTCACCAGTAGGTCGTAGGCCTGCTGAAACTGCCTCACATCCTCAAAACAAAACAATCATAAAATTCCTTAAAACTTAGATAATAAACTCAAAGATTCAGGTCTGTAATTCAAAGGGCCTCCGATTGTTTGGCTAGTATGACGTTGAAACTTCTCAACTAAACCCTATGAATCACTGTTGCCTAAAGGTAACCCACTGTGCAAGAACTGGTTTAATCAATGTTGTATCAATAAAAAATGTCAATGTGATGATGTTGAATCAAAGTGGGAAAACTGATTGGATTTGAAAGAAGTCATCAACGTAAGGGAATTTCGTCTTTTAACCTAAATCCAATTACGTTAATTTTGGGGGGGATTTCACATTGAATTCACATTAGTTGACAACTCAACCAAATGTAAATCAAAACGAGACGTTGAAATGACATCTGTGCCCAGTGGGAACTATATATCTGGTCTGATGAACGTTGCACAATTATGTAATTGGTTACCTGCTGGTTGAGCTCGGATAGTCCACTCAGCACCATCCTCCCAGCGTGGGTGAGGTAATTGAGGGAGGTACTGTCAGAGGATGTCAGAGCCTGTGAGAACAAGGACAGTACATTTACAAATAGTCCAGAAATGTTCATGAAGTGAAATACAAAAAGTGCTAAATTCACATTTTCTCACCTCCATAGCACGTCTGATACCGGCCAGCCTCAGAGAGAAGTTGGTTGTCCCTTGGTTTTCAAAGTAATGCCTGTAAATAGAAATGTTCAATAACAAATGTTCAACCTAAGAAGCTAAAACATCAGTGCCATGAAATTAAGAAATCATTTTATGTTAGCCTATATTATAACTGCAGGATTCAGAAAGACCATACCAATGTAGGATCTTAATTTGATCACTCTTTTGTTGCTGAGAATTTTCCTGCATGGCAGGAAATGCAAACTTGTAGCGTATTTGGAATTTTCAAGTTTGTAATTTCCACTTTTAAATTTTAGACTCGATTTGCCCTAACGAAAAATGTATCCTGTTGCTGCAGGATTATTTTCCTGCTGTAGCAAACTGTCTCAAATTAAGATCCTACATCTGTATTACTAAAGCAAAGGTTTTTACTATAGATGAACACATGAAGGCGAACCCACCGCAACTGGGGCACATCTGCAGCATTATTTTGCTCCTCCACAAACTCCTCCTCAAACTCCTAAAATAGACATCACATTAACTTAAACTCTACTAAACTGCATTTCACCTGCAACATCAACTGAAGCAGACAAAACATTCAGTGACATCATAACAATACTTTCATCTTGACCTAACAACTTGACCCTTGACAGACAACACAAACCTATCGATACCAAAACAATGACACACACCTGTACACACAAGTACAAATGAAATAAGAATTATTGACTGTAGAAAGAGTTTTACCTGAGGAGTGCTGTCAGGGGTCTGGTCCTGGTCCTGGGTGGAGTGGTAAGGTGGAGGGGGACTGGGAGGGGAATCGGAAGGGAAAGGGGGAGGCGTAGAATTCTGGGGGAACTGGTGAGAGGAGCCAGAGGACGGCTCATGAGGGGTGGTGATGATGTCAGAGGTGGAGAACTGATATGCCATCATCTCATCCCCCCTCTCCTGGTACCCCTCCACTGTGGTGGAGATATCCACCTGCTGTTTAACACACAACATGTGACACTGTCAGCCCAACACTGAAAACCAACATATTTAAAACCCCTCAACCAAACACTGAAATAAATCATAACACAGAGAAACAAATCACCTGGGCATCCTCATAATAGGTCAAACTTTCCTCTTGACAAGGCACACATGAGTCCATGGATCCTTCTACCAAGGTGCAAACATTGAGGCAAGAGATGAAATGCTACTTACATTTTAACCAACACATGCATTTATTTTAAACAAAAAAGTAAAATAAAACAACAACAAAAAAAGTGTTGAGAAAAAAAGAGCTGAAGTAAAATAATTGACAGTAGTGAGGCTATACCAGTAAAATAAAGTGACAGTAGGGAGGCTATATATACAGGGGGGTACCATTGCAGAGTCAATGTGACGAGGCACCGGCTAGTAGTTTAAAAATAGTACATGTGGGTAGAGTTAAAGTGACATGCATAACATTTCATCAGCAGGAAAAATGCAAGTAGACCGGGTAGCCATGATTATGTGCGTCATTTGAAGCAGAAACCTAGAGGTGCACTCCTAACGGGGTGTACCTGGCATCCTCAAATAGGTGACTCAGACCTCCTCTTGACAAGGCAGGACATGAGTCCATGTCACTTCTACCAGGGGTCCAGGAGATTAGAACGTGTAATTCCTGGATTTATTCAAATCTAAATGGACATTTGCCACTTTACTGCTTTCTCTACAAAATTGCCTGACTGTAATGCACAGGTGAGCATTGGTCCTCTTCAGTCTCCAGACCTCTCTCTATATGTTAGCTGTAGATGTCTATAACATTTGGCAGGTGATTTCAGTTCTGAGTATAATCCCTGGCAGTGATATAGAGCCCACATGATGTTCGTACGACAAGTTTCCCCTAGGTTTCAATTAGGGACAGACATACAAAAGAAAACCCAGAGACAATTGGGAGTTCAAATACACAGGTGTGTTCATAATGTTAAGAATATGTCTGAAGTACCTGCACTCGTCCATAATGGATATTCCAGTAATGGAAATGAAACGAACCCCAGTTCCCAACCAGCTGCAACTTCTCATAGGGAAAACCAGAGTCTTCCCTATTTGGCTGAAAAACAAAGACATCCCCTAATTATAGAGATTGCTCTGTGATTAATAAGACACACAATTGTGGAGATAGAGGACATGGTAATGTGTACTATTACTAATCAGCTATGACTGTCTAATAATGTGATTGACTACCTGTGAATGGCTATCTGAAGGTGCTAACAGTTCGTCAAGCACTAGCCTCCCAGCTTCAGTGAGGTGAATGGTAGGCTCCTCAATAACCAATTTGGAAGTCTGTGAAAAAAAAGGGAACAGGGTAAAGTCAATTCTCCCTATAAGATCAGATGAGCTTTGGTTAATAATGTGTTTGGTTACCTGTGTGTTTAACACTGCAAGCTCTGTTACCAGCATTCTCCCAGCACGAGTGAGGTAGTAGACTGGTTTGGCCTTGGAGAAGACAGGCTATGAAGACAAGGGAATATGTTTTTTCATTATGTGGTTTTATAGAAAACTAGTGACTTGATGTTAATCTTTAATATCCTCTAAAGACCAGAGAGTATCAGAATGGATAGACTCACAAAGATAGGAACACACAAGGGTCCAGACCAAGGGATTAAAGCCAGACAGGACCGGTGCCCAACCTCCTCATCCACATACTAAGGAACAAGACAGGATTCAATTAAGAGTCAGTTTGAATGATAGACAGGTAGCCTATAGGACTGACAGACTGGAATAGGGAGGATCGCAAGAGGAGGCCACTGCATGATAGATTCTGAGACACTACACAGGTCTGTGTTGAAAGGTTAAGGAAACATCTGAGGTACCTGCATATGAATGGCTACCTGTTCATTTTGAGAGGACAGTTCATTCCATACCATCCTCCTAGCAGGAGTGAAACAGATGAAAATGGGCTGCTCCACTGTGAATATCTGTGAGAAAATGAGGGAACGAACATCAAAGTATTTCACTACCGTAGTGGATACTGAAGGTAATCCTGCCTATTAGATCAGATGAGCTTTGTCCAATAATCTGCATGGTTACCTGCGTGTTTAACACTGCCAGCTCTCACCAGCATCCTCCCAGCTTGGGTAAGGTAATATGTTGGCTGCAGTTATAAAAAATAGGGAATATGTTTCCAGAAATGTATTTCCATTTTGTTCTTCAGAAAACGTCATGTTTATGTTTAAAGTCCATAAACCAGTTTTAAGACCAGAGAGAAGACCAAAGAGTATCAGAATGGATGGACTTACAGAGCTGGGAACCCACAGAGGTCCAGACCAAGGGATTAAAGCCAGACAGGGCCTGTGCCCAACCTCCTCAACCACATACTAAGGAAGAAAATCAGAATTAATTAATGAGTCAGTAAAATGACAGTTTGAATGACAGATTGTTATTGAACCAATCCTGCTAATGAAGCAGTATTGTTATAGCCTGGGTGCCAGTCTGTTTCAGCTCTCTGTCCACTCCTTATGGGATTGTGATGCCAATATCATATTGCCACGATGGAATTGGCAAGAGAGCGGAAAGACTGGCACCCAAGCTATTGATAGGGCTTACCTGAACAAGGACTGGGTCCTCCTGGTCCAGGGTGGGCTCATTATCTTTATGAAAAACAATAAAGGATTGTTTTCTCTAAGTTTAAGAAATACTAGCTACAAGACACCAGACATCTGTCCATGTAGTTAGGCTGATCATATATTTACTTGTGTTTTATATTGTATGACATCAAATGTATTTATGTGTCTGCATAATGTACCAACATGTTCAATTAAACCTAAAGCAAGGGTTTGGTTTCAAAGGAGCAAGTTTGTTTGTTGTTGTTAATCTAGGGCTACACTGTAAAAAATGTCATCACCATGATTGCTACCTAAATGACACCCTATTCCCTATTTAGTGCACTACTTTTGACCAGCGCCTTTTAACCATAGAACTATGGGTCCTGGTCAAAATAAGAAATAGGGTATTGGGTGGCATTTGTGACTATTACTATTTAGACATTGTCAAATATGTAAACTTACCCTCCTCAACCGTGACAACACGGTCCAAGCTCTCCACGGTGGCCAGTGCATCCTCACCGATACCGTAATATTTGCTATATGTGGTCCTCTGTAGCTCAGCTGGTAGAGCACGGCGCTTGTAACGCCAAGGTAGTGGGTTCGAACCCCCGGACCACCCATACACACAAAAACTGTATGCACGCATGACTGTAAGTCGCTTTGGATGAAAGCGTCTGCTAAATGGCGTATTATTATTATTATTAAAGTAGACTGCCGAACCAGTCGCAAACAACAGGTCAGCTGCACACAGAAGCGACCTCTTGCGGAGGAATCTCAGCGGGGTCGCTTTCAACAAACGACTGAACATAGACCTACTCATTATCGCTCTACATACTGAAGTGATTTTGACTGAGTTCAAAACCATCTGACAATTCTTTCTTAGAATTACAGGGATTTATAGGGACCATTAATACGTCAAAGTATTCCATAAGTCATGGTTGGCTATGTCACAATGGGATGAACATGTTTATCAAACTGATTAAAAAACACTCAACAGTGACATCAATTAAATTGAATTTTGAGCATGATTTGGGAGTTTATACAATTGTAAACTATGAAACCATTGTTTAGAGAACAGTAGGAGTATAACCATTTAGAAAATACTGTATCTATGGCTCTGAGTAGGAGTAGAAGGGACAGCGTCACAATGCGTTCGCCATGGTTCTGAAAAAGAACGTTCATCAGCTCTGTGATGTTCTAGGTGGAGACACTCACTGAACCACTCACTTTCACGTTCAAGGTGTCAAAGCGTTCAACCAACATGCATTGGACTAAAACATCATTCAAATAGTTACTAAAAAGCCTACAGATATGTTTTACATTATTATTTTAAATCTCCTGCATAAATCAGCTGAGATAGCCTACTCTTCTCATCTCTTCGCCCTCCTGCCCTGGTGGTTATATCTGAGCGTTTTGATAACTGATTGATAATTTGGATTATTCATATCCAAAGTGAAATGCTGATTGTGTCATATTTATAATGTAGGCCTAGTAGCCCACGTTTCATGACATAACGCTAATCCTAAAATAGACTAAAATTGAAACCCTGGGCGAGCACACAAGCTCTGGCTGTACAGCCGGCAACAATAATACATCCAAAGAGGGTGGGCTGTTGAGGAAAACCAGTACACCAACACAAATCTTCATTAGGAGATAAAAGTAATCAGAGGCTAAAAGAAAATGGCAGACAATAGAAATCGAATGCGTATGTTACGGCTGGTTAGTGTTTTAATTACGAAGGACTCCAACAAATCTATTGTCTCTCTAAAAAACTGTAGGCTGCATATTGGTGGTCAAAGTGGTCGAAACGGTGTAGTGATCCTCGCTAATACAGTGAGCCACTGATAGCTCCACTGAACCATATGCGCTGCACCCCGAAGTTAGCGACAGAAGAAGAGATACCATTTTCCGCGAATGACGACAGGAGAAGAAACGGTCACTACCTCAAGAAGTCTGATAAGAAGCTGAGCTGAGACTAGGTATGTAACAATGAAATGTCGTCCAATTGAGTACTCACTCTCTTAAACTTTAAATCTTGAAATCAATTATTTGTTTGTGCGTGTGAACATGATTTAGTGTGGGGAATGTAAACTCAGCTGATTTCGAACAGGTAAGATGTATTCCAAAGAATTGAACATAAATACAGGAAATGTGCGCAATAGAAGTAGGTATGTTTTTGTAACTGAGAGTAGAGTTATTAAACCAACATGACCATTTGAATTGTTTAAGGTTTCAAAGATGTCCCGTAAGAGACCTTTGCCAGGACAAAAGCGAAAACCTTTTATTTTAGTTAAAGAACCAGCCAATTGAGAAAAGACAGACAAACACACTGACAGAACAGCCAGAACGATTGATAGAAACGACAGGACAACAGACAGAGGAGCAACACAAAGGACAGAGAGAGCAGGAGACAGGACAGACTGACGAACAAGCAGAGGAGCAACAGACAGGACAGATTGACGCCCATGCAGAGGAGCAACAGACAGACAGATTGACGCCCATGCAGAGGAGCAACAGACAGGACAAATAGAACAACCAACAGGGCAGATGGAAAGAAGACACAGAGGGACAGAAGAAGAGACCCCCCCAATCCAACAGCAGGGCCAGAAGAGTCGTGCTCTGGCTGGAGCAGCAACATATAGATCCATTTTCCAAAATGAGTGGACCTCTTCATGGCCATGTATTACCAGAGGGAGCCTCAACAGGCACTACTGGTGTGCAGTCTGCCGTATTGAAAACTCATGTTTGCCACCAGGGTGTGACAGATGTAGTGCGCCATATAAAAAGCAAAAGGCCACCAAGATAAGCAACGAGCTCTCCTGTCCACAGCCACAATATCCCAATATGCAATGGCCGTTCCATCTGTTGGGGGTATATCTGCACAAGAGGTTAAGGTATGATATGTGTAATGATTCTGTCAAGGTTCAGTCATGAGTTTTGTGTTCTAGTTGATCACGGTAAAGTCATGGTTGATAGTTTTGACTAATTTGTGGTTTTGTATTTCAGTGTAGTACAGTCCAGTTTTCTTTAATTTGAGATCTTAGTTGCTGAATGTGTTTTTTACCCTGTGCCCTATTATCGCAGGCGTCTATTTTAAATAAACTATGGTCTTTTGGGAGGATTAATATTGTTTTTTTTTCTTACAGACAAGAAGGGCTGAGGTCAAAATGACAGCTGGGTTGGTAGTTCACAACGTCCCCCTAGCCTTTGCGGACCACCTGGGGCCTCTCCTAAAAGAATGTTTTGGAGATTGGAAGACAGCGCAGGAGTACAGGTGTGCCAGGACTAAGTCATCCTGCATTACCAATGAAGCACTCGCACCATATTTCACACAGGAGCTTGTGAAGGAGATGAAAAAAGCCCCGTATACCCTTGTTACGGATGGGTCGAATGACACTGGCATTTCACAAACTATTTGAGATTTTTCTCCTCTGCAAAGCATCTGCTTTGTGTATTTTTAAACATCTAATAACATGAACATCTGTATGATTCTAACTTGTCATTATAGGAGTGGAAAAGATGAACCCGCTTACTGTCCGGGTCTTCATGGGCAGCAAAGTTGTCCACCAGTTTTTAAATATGTGCACAACAACTGGGACGAGATGTGGGACAGCAAGTGAGATCTTCACCAAAATGACCTCCACCATAGAGGAGCATGGCATCCCTTGGGAGAACTGCATTGGTCTCTCAGTTTACAATGCAGCTGTGAACATTGGACCACGTAATTCCATTGCCTCTAGGGTGCTCCAGAAGCTCCAGAAGCATCCCAATACCTATATTCATGGTTGTTGTCAGAAGGTGTGCTGTGAAGGTGTGGTGCAGGAATCAAGCGCAGGACGCAGGAACTTAGTCCAATAGACTTTAGTGAACCAAAACTGAAAACGAGTCAAAAGAGCTTGGATACGAGCGATTACGCACACAGGCGTAAAATCTAACAAAATAACAATAACGCACAAAACACGTGCGAGAACCTCTCCAACACAGAGGAGAGAACGAAGCACAGACATACACGACAGGAAGTTCAATCACACACAACACATGACAAACACAACGAGAACTTATAGGACAATAATGAACGCTAAACGATAAACAGGTGTACAACATCAAGACAAAACCAAACGAACATCGAAACATACAACGGTGGCAGCTAGTACTCCGGAGACCGACGACCGCCGAAGCCCCTGCCCGAGCAAGGAAGAGAGGCAGCCTCGGCCGAAACCGTGACAGTACCCCCCCCCTTGACGCGCGGCTTGACCGCGACGCCTCCAGCCGTGCGCGGACCCCGGCGTCGGGTGACTACGGTGGACCAGGAGAACGGACCAAAACTGTCCTCTCCTCGGCACCCAGGCACCGTTCCTCCCGGGTGACCCCTCCCACTCCACGAGATATTGGAGACCCCCCATCCGACGTCTCGAATCAAGATGGACCGCACGGTGTACGCCGGTGCCCCCTCAATGTCCAATGGGGGCGGAGGAGTCTCTCTGATCTCATCTCCTGGAGTGGACCAGCTACCACCGGCCTGAGAAGAGACCATGGAACGAGGGGTCCTACAACTGTCCACTAGGCGTCCTTCCGGGCCCGTACCCCTCCCACAACTCCACGAGATATTGGAGACCCCCCAAGTCCGACGTCTCGAATTCCAAGATGAGGCGAAAGCACGGTTGTACGCCGGTGCCCCTCAATGTCCAATGGGGGGGGAGGAGTTCGTGAGAGGAGCCTTCGCTGATCTGCCTCATCTTCCTGACAGTGGACCAGCTACCACCGGGCCTGTAGAAGAGACACATGGAACGAGGGGTTAATACAATAGTCATATGCAGGTAATCTGTACCGGATAGACATAGGCAGCTGTAATCTGTAACACACCTCATTCAATCTTCTCAGGACTTTAAACCGGCCCCACAAAACCGCCGACCCAGTTTCCGGCAGGGCAGGCGAAGGGGCAGGTTTCTTCCTGTAGAGAGCCAGACTCGAGGCGTGGATCACAAGGTGCGTACAACGAACCCTCACTGCGGTGGAGATCGGCGCTCGCCTTCTGACGACGGATGGCCCCGCTGCAGGGTGGACATATGCAGCGTTCCACGTCTCCTCCCGAGCGCCGCACCCAACCATCATCCACCGCAGGAGCCTCGATCTGGCTCTGCTGCCATGGTGCCAGAACCGGCTGGTAAACCTAACACACATTGGAAAGGGGTTAGGTTAGTTGAGGAGTGGCGTAGGGAATTCTGGGCCATTTCTGCCCAGGGAACATACCGTGCCCACTCCTCCCGGCCGGCCCTGGCAGTATGATCTAAGAAACATACCCACATCCTGGTCAAACCAACGTTCCACCTGCCCATTACTCTCTGGATGGTAACCCGAGGTAAGGCTCACCGAGACCCCCCAAACGCTCCATAAATGCTCTCCAGACTCTGGATGTGAACTGGGGACCTCGATCAGACACAATATCCTCGGGTACCCCGTAGTGTGCCGGAAAACGTGGGTGGTGAATAGAGCTTCGGCGGTCTGTAGGGCAGTAGGAAGGCCCGGCATAGGGAGCAAACGACAGGCCTTAGAGAACCGGTCCACAACGGCCAGTATAGTAGTATTCCCCTGCGAGGGGGGAAGGTCAGAGAGACGAAGTCCACCGAGAGGTGAGACCATGGTCGTTGTGGAACGGGCATGGGGAGTTGTAACTTACCCCTAGGCAGATGTCTAGGCACCTTACACTGGGCGCACACCGAGCAGGAGGAGACATAAAAACCCTCACATCCCTGGCTAACGTGGGCCACCAGTACTTTAGCACTAAGGCAGTGCACACCCGTCCGGCCAATACCAGGATGTCCAGAGGAGGGTGACGTGTGAGCCCAATATATCAATCGATCCCCGAACCTCGAGCGGGGGACGTACGTCCGACCCTCCGGGCATTGAGGAGGACTAGGGTCGGTGCGCAACGCCCGTTCGATTTCAGCATCGACCTCACCACACTACCGGTTTTGCCACCAGACAAGACTCCGGCAGTATGGGGAGTGGGCTCCACGGACCTCTCCTCCGTGTCCATACCGCCGAGACAGTGCGTCTGCCCTTACCGTTCTGTGACCCCATTGGGATGTACGTGATCTTAAATACGAACCGGGCTAAAACATGTTCCACCGCGCCCTGGCGAGGGGGTTCAGTCTCCTAGCTGCCTGGATGTACTCCAGGTTACGGTGGTCAGTCAAAATGAGAAAAAGGGTGTTGAGCCCCCTCAAGCCAATGCCTCCACACCTTTAGGGCCTGTACCACGGCTAACAGCTCCCTGTCCCCCTACGTCATAATTTCGCTCCGCCGGACTGAGCTTTTTGGAATAAAAGGCACAGGGGCGGAGTTTAGGCGGCGTGGCGTTGCCGGACCGTTGCGAAAGCACGGCCCCTATACTGGCCTCTGACGCGTCCACACCTCTACCTGAAATGGTAAAGCGGGATCCGGATGCGCCAGCACCGGGAGCCGAAGTAAAACAGGTCCTTCAGTCTCCCAAAAGCCCTGTTCCGCTTCGGCTGAACCACTGCAAACGCACCGGACCCCCCTTCAAAAGAGACGTTATGGGGAGCTGCCACCTGTCCAAAACCCCGGATAAAAACCTCCGGTAGTAATTTGCAAACCCCAAAAACTGCTGCACCTCTTTAACAGTGGTTGGAGTCTGCCAATACGCACGGCTGACACCCGGTCAACTTCCGTCTTCACCCCTGACGCAGACAACTGATAACCCAAAAAAGGAGATTGACTCCTGGAAAAACAGACATTTCTCTGCATTGACCATACAGGTCGTGCTCCAACAGCCTCCTCAAAAGACTCGGCACGCGCAGAGGGCGAGTCCACTCCTGATACAACCAGAACCAGTTTACATCTCCTCAAGGTCTTCTCGACTGCTCCAAACAGCCTCCTCAACACTCGGCGCAAGACGACGAGTACACAAGAATGTCATCTATGTACAACACGACAACCCCCTGCCCCTGCATGTCCCTGAAAGATCTCATCCACGAATGATTGGAACACTGAAGGAGCGTTCATCAACCCGTATGGCATGACAAGATACTCGTAATGACCCCGAGGTGGTACTAAACGCTGTCTTCCATTCATCGCCCTCCCTAATGCGTATCAAGTTGTAAGCGCTCCTGAGATCTAATTTTTGTGAAGAAACGCGCCCCGTGCAATGACTCCGTCATGGTCGCAATCAGAGGAAGTGGATAACTGTACTTCACCGTGATCTGATTGAGACTACGGTAATCAATGCACGGGCGTAATCCTCCATCCTTCTTCTTCACAAAAAATAAACTCGAGGACGCAGGGGAAGTGGATGGCCGTATGTATCCTTGTCTCAGAGATTTGTCTATGTAAGTCTCCATAGCTCTCTTCTCCCTCTTGAGACAGAGGATACACATGGCTCTGTGGGAGCGCAAGCTCCTGCCTGGAGGTCTATCGCACAATCTCCCTGCCTATGAGGAGGTAACTGCGTCGCCCTCGACTTACTGAACACAATAGCCAAATCCCTCATACTCGGGGGGAATGTGCAATGCGGGCACCTGGTTTGGACTCTCCACCGAGGTAGCCCCTCATGGAAACACCTAAAACATCGCCCCACACACTGGGCAGACCACTCCATCAGAGCCCTCTCCTGCCACGAAATAGATGGATTATGGATACTCAACCAGGGCATTCCCAGCACCACCGGATACGCAGGAGAGTCGATCAGATATAGTTGGATAATCTCCTCATGACCCCCCTGCGTACACATCCTAAGTGGTGCTGTGACTTACCCTGATCAAGCCCGATCCCAACGGACGGCTATCTAGGGCATGAACGGGGAATGGAACGTCAACAGGAAGAAGGGGAATCCCCTAATTCCTAAACAAAATTGTTCTATCAACAAAATCCCAGCCGCGCCTGAATCTACTAGCGCCTTATCGCTGGGAATGAGGTGCAACCTGTGGAAATAGCACAGGTTATACAGAAGTGCGCAACAGAGAGCTCTGGGTAAGTGGGGCGCCCTACTCACCTGGAAGGACTCCCCAGTGCGGAGCCTGCTGTCTTCTCCCCTAGGAGACCCTCCCCAGCACCTAGCCGCGGTGGTGTGTCCTCCACGGCCACAGTTGGTGCAGGGGACGGCCCCCCTCGTGCTTCGACCCATCCTCTCTCTAGCGCCAGCACCCCCGAGCTCCATAGGGCTCGGCTCGGAGGTGCTGGAGGATGGAATGGACAGACCCCCCCTGGGTAAACGTCCGCGGGTAGCCAGCAGGGTGTCCAGCCTGATGGACATGTCCACTAACTGATCGAAAGTGAGGCTGGTATCCCTGCAGACCAGCCTCCCGACGACGTCCTCTCGTAGACTACAGCGGTAGTGATCGATGAGGGCCCGCTCATTCCACCCTGCATCCGCCGCTAGATGTTCGGAATTCTAAGTGTTTTTTGAACTCCTGCGGTTCGCTCCTCCTCGCCCTGCTGGAGGTAGAATAGACGCTCTCACATCCCCTCCCAACGCCGCTTTCCCCTCATGGGAGGGTGAAACAGTGCCCTGAAGCGGCGGGAGAACTCTGAGCAAGGTTGATAGTGGAGGCGTCTATTGGATTAAGCACGTCAGACTATATGCAGGGGTGCAATAATCTGGTACGCAGAATACGCCAGCGCGACCAAATAATACGCGCACATTTGATACTGACCGATATGCTCATCTAACCTCTAACACAGACAGTTGCTTGTCAACTACTGCAGGGATGTCCCAAAAAAGAAACAGACCTTAAGCAGCCTTTTGCGTTTCGCCACCTACAAAGAAACGCCACCGGAGCCAGAGCCGAATTAAAATACTTTTTCGGAAAAGATGGCTCCAGATGGCAGGGCGAAGCTAACGATGAGCGCACTGAAATGGAGTTGCAGATTGCCGCTCAAATCCACATCTAGCAGACAAAACAGGTGCATTATTAAAGGCTCAAAGAATGCAACCCTTATGACAACATGAAAAGAGCAAGGAGCCACACGACTGTGGCGCAAGCCATCGCTAAAAGCTAGCGAGAATAAATGCAGAATGCTTAAACACGCCACGTCCATGTTCTTCCTATCGAGGATGTTCCTTTACTGAATGCATTTGATGGATCTGAAGACATCACAAAAACTATCTTGTTCTCTCTGGTGTGGTTTTTTTTTTGGTTTTTTTCTTTTTGGTTTTTTTTTTTTTTTTTTTTTTTTTTTTTTTTTTTTTTTTTTTTTTTTTTTTGGCAGGAAATAGTTTAACATTGTGTCGGTCCGCAACGGCGAGTTTACTTCGGACTTTATTGACTGATTGAAATGGGTGTGAACTTTTTGTTACACCCCCCCCCGTCGAACAGACGAACTTGTAGAGACTTTACGGGCTGCTTCACGTAGGTATGGGTAAGTTTCATAAATACCAGATGGCTGCATGGAGGATGAAAACATGTTAAAAATAATCAAGACTATTGCCAGCCATTAAAATGCACTGGATTACCAGTATCGATTTCAGTCACACTGGTTGAAATTTTTGGCTAAAAGGTTACTGAATCGATTTCAATGTCGACTGAAGGTTTCGGATCGTACGTTCTAAATGAACCAATATCGTCCTTGAATGTATCAGACAACACGATCGTGATACAAATCGAATCGTGTTAAAACAAATCGTTACACCCTAGTGCCAGGTATAGCTCACTGTAGAAGGAAGCCCCTGACACCGCAGCAGTCCCATCATATACCCTCGGGAGCGAGAGCCGAATTCCCCTGGGTTCCGTAGCTTGTATGGCTGACGGCCGATTGGTGATGGGCACGTGAAGTTTGGAGGGGTGGGTGTCCCTCTGGGCTCCCAGCGTTGAACGTGTTGATCACGTCATGAGGGCGAGTCCCCGATAGTAGGATTCTGGTCGTTCTGTCGCGGACACGACTCATCCAAAAGACTCCAGGATGCTGCTGTGGCTCCTGCTGATTCCATCTTTGGTGTGTGATTCTGGTCAGTTGAGCGGTGCTGAGGTGGTGTGGTGCAGGAATCAGGCGCAGGATGCAGAAATAGTCAACAAGACTTTAGTGAACAATCACTTAGAACACGAGCCAAAAGCCCGGAGGTGAGTAAATACGCACACAGGCGTAAAACAAAATGCGCACTAACATGTATAATAAATAATAATAATATGCCATTTAGCAGAACGCTTTTATCCAAAGCGATACAGTATGCGTGCATACATATTTTTTGTGTATGGGTGGTCCCGAGGATTCGAAACCCCTACCCTGGCGTTACAGCCGCCGTGCTCTACCAGCTGAGCTACAGAGGACCACACATCGTGCGAGAACTCCTCTCCAAACGCGGAGGAACAACGAAGCACAGAAAACCAACAGTAGGCAATCACACACAAACACCTGACAAACACAACGAGAACTTATAGGACAATAATGAACGCATAAACGATAACAGGGTACAACATCAAGACAAAACAATGAACATCGAAACATACAACGGTGTGGCAGCTGTACTCCGGAGACGACGACCGCCGAAGCCCTCGGCCCGAGCAAGGAAGAGAGGCAGCTCGGCCGAAAACGTGACAACATGTGTTTTCAGGATTTTTGTTTTGGATTCCATCTCTCACAGTTGAAGTGTACCTATGATAGAAATGACAGCCGTACATGCTTGTAAGTAGGAAACTGCAAAATCGGCAGTGTATCAAATACTGTTCTCCCCACTGTATATGTATATAAAAAACAAAAAAATAATAATGTATGCAATCACTAACTGTAAGTCGCTCTGGATGTAAAAGCGTCTGCTACAGTACTACAAATGTAAAATTAAACGAGCCCTGGGGACACCAGAGTGAGAGCAACGTGATGCAGACACAGATCCTCTCCACACAACTGGTAGGAGTGGACTTGCCAGGTAGAATACAATCCAGGAGAGTGCAGAGCCTGAGAGACGAACCTGAGAGGGATAGGAATGGAGGATCTTATGGTTCATGGTGTCGAAGGATACACATCTAGGAGGATGAGAACGAGGAGTGAGTCAGCCTTGGCAGAGGGGAGAGCCTATGTGAACACTGAGGAGAGCACCCGCAGTTGAATGAGCCACCTTGAAACCTGGACTGGTTAGGGTCAAGAAGATCGTTCTGCGAGAGATTACAGGAGAGTGGGGAGGCTGGTCAGAGACAGCACACTCAAGTGTTTTAGAAAAGAAGAAGGGATAAAGCGGTCTGTCGTTTTTGAGGTCAGAGGAGTAGTGTTGGTTTTGAGAAAGTGTCTTTAGCAGCGGATACAGAAGAAGAGAAGGCAGAGAGCAGGGAGTGAAGGATGATAGGTCCTCGGAAGTTTAGTTTTCCTCATTTCCGCTCATTTGCCGCAGCCTTGTTCTGTTAGCGACGCAGGTGAGTCACTCAATCACGGAGCGGGAGCGGAAGGTCGGGCCAGCCGGGAGGTAAAAGGGGACAGTGAAAGCCAAAAGGGTGCAGAAAGGGAGTAGAGTAGGGCCAGGAGGCAAAGTCAGAGTCATGAAAGAGGGATAGGATAAAATAGGTGGCGAAGCGGAGAGAGAGAGCGAAGATTGCGGCGGTGCATGACCACTGGGTTGGGCTGAGTGGGAGGAGAGACCACTGGGTTAGCGGCTGAGTGGGAGGAACATGACCTCTGGGTTAGGGCTGAGTGGTAGGTTGGAGGAGAGATGGAGGCACAAGGAACAAAGTAGGGGTCAGAGACTGATGGGGGTTGGCAGTGAGATAGTAGGAGAACAGCCTCTAGTGAAGAGGGCGTCAAGCAGGGGGGGGACTGGGAAAGGGTGAGGTCAAAAGAGGAAAAGGGTTTCCAGTAAACCAATTTTCTGATGAAAAAACGTTGAATAGATTGGAATTAGAATGACAGTGTACTTCCTGAATTGAATGGAATTTAAAGGAAACTGACACCAACCCTGGCAAACTACACAGACTAATTTCCTAGAACTTCAAAACACTGGCATGTGTTCTACTCACTTCTTAGTTACTCTCTGATCACTCAAGACAGCCCAGCAAAAAACAAAATGATGACAATACGTATCCATGCAAGTCTCAGTAGAATGAAATAAACATCTATCTATCATCGAAACAGTTCTATAACAACTTTTCATGCAGCAACGATAAAACAAGCTTTGTTGGTTGAGTTCTTCGAGGGGTGTCAGAAGACAGAATGAAACTTATGGAGGTCTACTCTTTTATTTTAGAGATAACTCTAGATGTAGATAGTACTATACGTGGCGGGCCCAACCCCATGACTTCTCTTTTATCAACCAAAAGGTTTTACTGTCTTCTCACGAATTCAGCCTTCTCGTGTTGCTCCCACATCCCCCTATTCTGAATGATGCGTTATCTCACCATCCCCCATCTCGAATGATGCTTATCTCACCATCCCATTCTGAATGATGCATTATACTCACATCCCATTCAGATGATGCATTATCTCACCAACACCATATAATGATGGCATTATTAACATCCCACGTTCTGAATGATGCATTATCTCACCATCCCCCATTCTGAATGATGCATTATATCACCATCCCCATTCGAATGCATGCATTATTCAACCATCCACCAGTCTGAATGAGCATTATTCTCACCATCCCCATGCTGAAGGATGCATTATCTCACCATCCCCATGTGAATTATGCATTATCTCACCATCACCCACATTCTGATGATGCTTATCTCACCATCCCCCATTCTGTTCACACCTCTGAGCTCTGTTGTGATAAATACTGTAGGTCTGATATCTCGAATGGACGTTAACTCAACTGTAATGTACATGATCAAAGTCCCAGATTTCAATCCAAACATGGTCAAATATTTATAAAAGGGTCTTAGCTTCAATGTGTCTTTCCTTTTGTTTTGACCTTGCTGTGGTGAGAAATATACTGAGGTAAAAAACATTAGAAACATCCTTCCTAATATGAGTGTTGCACCCCCCCTTCTGCCCTCAGTAAAGCACTAACTTTGTTCAGGGGACAGGACTCTACAAGTGTCGAAAGCATTCCACAGGATGATGGCCATGTTGAACTCAAATGCTTCCATAGTTGTGTCAAGGTTGGCTGGATGTCTTTTCGGGGTGGGACCATTCTGATACCACAGGCAACTGTTGAAAACTGCGGGAAACTGCATGCAGTTCTTGACACACTCCAAACCGGTGCTCTGTACCTACCACCATATCCTGGTTCAAAGGCAATATAAATATTTTGTTTTGCCCAAACACATACACAAAAATCCTTATTTAAACCGTCTCCTCCCTTCATCTACACTGAAGTGGATTATAACAAGAAGACATCGATTAACGCGGATCATATAGCTTTTCACCGGTCAGTCTATGGCAGGGAAAGAAGAGGTGTTCCTAATGTTTAATACACTCAGTGTAAAATGCCTTTCCTCTCTACCCCTCTCCCATGAGTATGGTCCACGACAACAAGCTATGGATTTTCATCCATGAGTCTAGGGCACACAAATACACAAGATATTTGGATTCTCTTTTTCTACCATGAGCTATGAGCCACGACACCAGCTAGGAAGTCTCTCTACCCATCGAGTTATGGGCCACGCACAAAGCTATGGATCTCTCTATCTCATGAGTTATGGGCCACGACACCAAGATATGATTTCTCTCTATCTCATGAGCTATGGGCCACGACAAAAGGCTTGGATTTCTCTCTATCTCATGAGCTATGGGGCCAAAACACAAGCTATGGATTCTCTCTATCCAGTGAGCTATGGGCCACGACACAAGCTATGGATCGGTCCACGATCGTCGTAATTGAATAGACCAAGGCGCAGCGTGATGAACGAACATGTTAAACTTTATTATCTTTAGTGAATAAAGACCACAATAAACAAAAACAAGAAAAGACTCGTGGAAGTCCATGGTAAACATGAACAGACTAGAAAACAAGATCCCACAAACTCTGTGGGGAAAACAGGCTACTAAAGTATGTCCAATCAGAGACAACAAGCCAACATGAATTCACGTGCCTTCTGATTGAGATACCACAACGGCCAACATAGAACAACAATACTAGAATGTGAAACCAAGAACCAAACAATAAGACTTACACACCCGGCTCAACAATAATAGATCCCCAGAGCCAGGGCGTGACAGATTCTTTGTCCTGTTCACTCTTCCTGGTCTGACAGTGTTTAGATACTTAATGTGTGTTATTGTCAGTATGACTTGTAACATTAGGCTTACGCTGGGGCGGAAGGTACTGAAAGGTGCTGGCGTTCGAATCCACCGAGCAGACTAGTGAAAAATCTGTCAAGCCGTTGAGCAAGGCACATAAAACCTAGATTTTTTTTAAAAAGTGAATCGTCATTTACAATGTCATTAAATCTATTTACCTTAGTCTCCACTATCAGACTTTGTTAATACATACATTGGAAGTATTTTCAGGAGAGAGGCTGAGGGTACTGTACTATATGATCACTAAAGAACATGCTCTTACCATGAGAAACAGATTCCAATCTTCTCTCCTCTTCTTCATCTTTAATGTTGACATTCAAGCTCAGTTGGTTTGACTGCTGTCTCCAGTTTCACTGATGCCATCTCTGGATCCTGCAGTAAACTGGGCTCCACTGTCACAATCAGGACCCAGTGACTGTAGGTTCGGACCCCCCTGTGGAAGGAGAGAGGCAGGCTGAGTTTGTACTCACTGTTAATTGTAAACTCTGGACAGATTTGAAACAAGGCTGATAAAATGCTGTGGTGCTACAACAAACAGGAAAATATTGTGTTAGATGTGGTCAATCACATGAATTCTGCAGCTTCACTCTGAATATTTCATATCATGAATCACCCTCACAAATGGACCATCAATTACCAGAGTTTACAATACTATGTCATAATCAACTGGAAATACAACAGCCTGAAAACCTCAAATCGTCCTGGCAATATTGGACTCTAACAATGGGGGCTGGGAAAGGGGTCTGTGAAATGCATACTGCAGTGGTGTGAGAAAGTAACACACGCTTCCTCTCTAATTTCCACTCCCCAAAGAGTAAGTGGGAAAACAACTTAAAATGGCCCAAAAAAATACAAATAATATATTTGTGTTTATTTAATTGTTACTCAAGAAGAACAAAACTGTCTAAGTCCTTTATACTGAAAAACAGTATATTTCATATGCCTTATAAAATAATGGGGACTAGGGAAATTGGATTGTCCCAATGGTGATGTGTAGAGTGTATCTGAATGTTGACTAGATAACTAATATAGAAGAGAAATTGGGCTCAGTCAAATGTTTCTAGTCAAAAATGTATATTTGGGTGCCGTGCTCAAAAGGCATAATTTGTATTTAATGGCATTTGTGGTGAAATTTAACGTTTATATGAACATTTTCCCACAGTGATAAAAACACAGTGCTAAAGGTTTTTAACACAGAGGTGCTGTATGACTGTAGATTACGCACACTAATCAAGCACTGGGAAAGCGTTGCTGACAATTTCCTTCTACTTCAAAGTGGAGCAGGATTTATTTTATATAAATAGTGTTTGGGCAATGAGCAAAGTGTAGGTCTGTGAATGAAAACTTAAAGCTGGGAAGAATTTTGCCACCCTCTGATGGACCATCAAGCCAGAGTTCTACAAGACTGTTTTACTAATCAAACTGGCATTTCACAAAAGTCTGTCGTCAATATAGTTGGTCATATTGTCATCTTATAATTAATGCTAACTTTTTAGGCCTTTGTGGCCAAAGCCATTGCAAGTCAAATGATTGACGTAAGTAGATGATTAAGCTAAGTACGGCAGCTGGTGACAAAAGCTGATATATTGAAAAAAGCTTGTTAGTGCAAATGTATCGTTGTGATGCTCATTTCCAGGTATTTCTGTCAGCTTCAGACAAAACACTAAATATTTTACTTAAACATTTGTTTTGTTGTATTAATGTAGAGAAGAGAGAGTTTGACAACCACAGATTCATGTCCCAATAGTTGAGAGACATGGTCTACATTGTTAGGCGTGGTCACATGCACAATCTGATGTCCATATATACTAGACAGTCTTGGAACGTGAAGCTGCATGCCCCCTTGTGTTGCTAAGCAGGCATTCTTCTTGATGGATGTTTAGGGTGGTGTTCAGCCAACGTCAAAGGTACATCACTGCCACCTTCTGGGTGGAGTGTGATGGAGAGTGGTTCGTCCTCGGCTGAGATCCACAAGTCAAAGAGAACTTGGATGGATGTAGTCACTCCAGGCAGTCAGTCACTTCTCACCCTGAGAACCATTCATACGGTCAGATCTAATATGAAGAAATTAATACAACCATAAGAACCATTCATACTGTCAGAGTTAATAAAATAAATGAATACAACCATAAGAACCATTCATACTGTCAGATCTTTTTTTAATGGAAGAATTGAATACACAAGAGAAGCGAGAGGTTGGACCACAGTACAAATTCATGTACTAATGTTATTTTTAATTGGAGATTCAAATGCAGTTTTCCAACATAGTCATCATCAGTTTATATGTAAAGATTTTAACTAAACTGAACACAAATATAAAAACAACATTCAACAAATTTTCTAACAAGGGTACAGTCAGTAGCCACTATAGGAAACAGGAGCAGAAAAAAAAAAAGTGTTTAACCCTTCATTCAGGCCCAATCTAATGGATTTCACATGACAGGGGCATTCATATCCCATCACAGCCAATAAGAATGATTTTTCCCCACTAAAGGCTTTATACAGATAGAAATACTCCTCGTTCATCAGTGTCCGGGTGGCTGGTCTCAGCTAGATCAATGCAGGTTAGATGCCAGTGTGGAGTCCTGGGACTTGCACGGTACAAGTGGTCTTGGCTGTGAGCCAGTTGGACGTTCATGCCATATTCTCGTAGATGAAAATGTCAGTGCTTAAATTTGTCTGCTAACAGCCTCTGGTGACAACATTCCTTCAGTCAGCATGTCAATTGCTCGCCACTCCCTCTAAAATGTAGACCATCTGTGGCATTGAGTTGTGCCAAAAACTGCACATCATCAGAGAGGTCCCTTGTCATTGTACCCAGAACAATGGTGCACTGTTTGTAATGATCATGTGGTGCGATCACTCAGCTTCAGGATATTGCCACACCTGTAGTGGATGATTATCTGGCAAAGGAGAAAGCCTCCACTAACAGAAATGGTAAACATTTTGTGCCCAAATCTTGAGAGAAATAAGCTTTTTGTGCATATGGAAAACTTTATGGGGACTTTCTTTCAGCTCAGAATACATCGGGCAACCAACACTTTAAATGTCAGTTATATATTTTTTGAGTTATAGTTTTATGAAGGACAATTCTCTAATCACGTCGTGTCATTCATTTTAATTTGTCACGTTTGCGTAAAAACACAGTGTGTAGACTAACAGTGAAAGTTGACACCAACACAACAGCAGAACCCAATACAACAATTATAATAATCTTTTTTTTTTTTCAAAAAAAGATGTAGCACAAGGAATTAATACACGATGAGCAATGGTAGCTTGGCTACTATACATGGTTGCCAATACCCTAGTCAGATAGCTCTGGACACCTATACCAGTATTGTCAAAAGTGTGTATATGTACATGTACACACCCAATATACATTTTCACAAAGTATCGGCTCGCTCTTATCAGTTTGATGAGGGCAATTTGCATAATACTCCAGAATGTTCCATGAAGAGTGATCAGATGAATGGCAATTAGTGCAGTTCCCTCCTTGCCAGACTGAACTTAATCCCCATAAAACATTTACCACTCGTTATTTCAGCCTGCACAAAGGGACCAAGCTGACATCATGTCAGGATATCTCTTGGTAACACAGGTGAGAGTCGTTGACACAGAGGACAAGGCTGGAGATCACTCTGTCATGCTGATTGAGGTAGATATAACAGGCTGAAGCTTTAAAGGTCGGGTGGTGTTAAAATCATTGTTCTTCCTCCGTCTACACAACAACAAAAAAACCACTTGGGGTACCTGCCCAAGGGAAACACATGCCTCATCAGCTTTGCACAAAAAGGGCTTCACAGGCAAGAATATTGCTGGTAGTAAGACCTAGCACCTACCACCCAAATATCACCCATTTATCGGATCATCAAGAAGGCTTCAGGGTGCCCAAGAATAGCTCCAGCACAGCACCAGCTGACCGTCACGTCCTAAAGTGATTCAGGCTGCGGGAGCGGAGGTCACCACCAGTGCCAGAGCTGCTCCCAGGAAAATGGCAGCAGGCGGTGTGAGTGCAGGAATCTGCATAACACAGTGAGGCGAAGACTATTTGGAGGATGGCCATGGCGTGCAAGAAGAGGTGCCACGCGAGGCAAGCCAATTCTCTCAGGAAAAAACATCAGGGAACAAAAACTGATATTCTGCAAAAAAGGTTACATCGGATTGGCACTGCGAGGTCCTGGTAAACAGTCATCTCTTCTCTGATGAATCCCTTTTCCGATTGGCTTGGGGACATCCGGAAAGCAGATTGTCCGGAGAAGGAAAGTTGCAGCGCTACCATCAGTCCTGTGTTGCCCCAACAGTAAAAGCATCCTCGCTGACCATCATGTGTGGGCGCTTGCTTCTGACCAGCCCCCCCACCCCCCACCCCCCCCCCAATGGGAGTGGGCTCACTCACAATTTTGCCTCAAGAACACAAGCCCGAGGATAAGAACGGTACCAACACATTCCTCAGAGGAGAAACTTCTCCAAAACCATCAAAGACACAGTTTGGTGAACGAACAATGCTTTTCCCTAGCGAGTGATGGGAGCACCTTGCCATTAGGCAAAAGTGATAACTAAGTGGATCGGGGGAAAAACAGCATCGACATTTGGGTCATGGGCCAGGAAACTCACTCAGACCTTAATCTCATTGAGAAACTGGTGGTAAATCCTCAAGGGCGGGGGAAAAACAAAAACTCCAAATCGGGAAACAAACTCAAGCTTTGATTATGCAAAATGGCTGCCACAGCCCGGATGGGGCCCATAAGAAAATTGCCAGCAGCCAGGGCGGATTGAAAGAGTTTTAAAAAAGGGGGGAAGGGCTAAAACCCCATATAGGGGACTCTCAGCAAAAAATTTAAAATGAAATTGTCAAAAAAAACCCTTTGCCCCAAATTTTTAGGGTTCCCTTGTAATTATGGTTTTTCGTATACCATAGTAACATCTGACAAAAATATGAAGCCCAATACTTGTGTCTTCTAAAAACTTTTGACCAGGGCGAAACGGGGGCCCCCAATACCTAGTCAATGATAGTTTGGCTATTAAAAGGCCTTGGAATATCAGTCCTTTTTAAAGTTTTCCCCAAAGGGGCCCCCCCTTGACGTTTTCCACATTTTTATTTTTGGTTACACCATTTTCAAAAATTGTTTTTAATTTATTCCCCCCATCCCCTCTACACACAATACCGAAATGTCAAAGAAAAATACGGGTTTTTTAGAATTTTTTCCCAAATTTTATTTATAAAAAACGGAAATATCAAATTTTACATAAGAATTCAGCCCCTTTACTAGTTTTTCCCTTTGAAGCCCTTTGGCGGGGGGGATTACAGCATGAGTTTTTGGGAAATGACGCTACAAGTTGGAACCGTTTTGGGGGGATTTTCACCCTTTTTTCCCCTTGCGATCCTTTCAAGCGCTGTCAGTTGGTTGGGGAGGGGTTGCGACAGTTTTTTTTGGGGCTTGCCAGAGATTTAAATGGGGTTAAGTCGGGGTCTGGCTGGGCCAAGGGAACCCTTCGCCCCTCTAAAGCCTTAGCCCTGGAGCAAGTTTATCAAGGATCTCTTGTACTTTGCTCCGTTATTATTCCCTCGATCCTGTTTAGTCCCCCGTCCTCCCTCTGAAAAATACCCCCCAGCTGATACTGCCACCACCCGGTTTTCACCGTAGGCTGTTTCCCCGGTTTCCTCCAGACGTAAACGCTTGGCTTCGGGGCCCAAAATAGTTCAATTTTGGGAAAAACATCAAAAACAGAGAATCTTTTTTCTCAGGGTTTCAGAGCCCTTTTAAGGTCTTGGAAAACTCCAAGCGGGGAATCTGGAGCTCTGTAAAATGATTTTGGGGTTTTTGGGTCCCTCCCTGAAAAAGGCCCTTTTTCCCCCCGTTTGCTCTTTTGGCCCGGGGCGCCCAGCCCCGGGAAAGGGAATTCTTGGGGGCCCAAAAAATTTCCCTTTTTTTTAAGAATAGGGGGAATCCCATGTGTTTTTGGGGGCCCCTTAAATGCTGCAACATTTTTTGTACCTTCCCCAGATCTGTGCCCCGCCCACAACCCTCCCCCTCTGAATTCAAAGGAAACAAGTCCTTCGTTTCATGGTTTGGGTTTTTCCCTCTGACATGAAATGTCAACTGTGGGATGAAAATAGAAAGGTTTTCCTTTTAAAACCATGTCCCAATTGATTTATCTCAGGGGGAAATCCAAAAATTTTGTAAAAAAAATCTAAAGGAAAAGATCAAAAAAAAAGGATGCCCCCTTTGAAAAAAATTTTCGAGATTCAAAAGCAAAGGGGTTAAAATACTTTTTTAAAAATAAGGTATCAGTTTTTCATTTCTAAACTTTTGAAAAAAGGGCCCTAAACCTTTTTTCCATGTGCATTATGGGTATTGGGTGAAGATTGTGAGGGATAAAAAATAAAAAATAAAATCAATATTACAAAAAGGGGCAGTAAGTTTTTATTTTTTAAAAATTAAAAGGGGTCTAAATACTTTCAGAATGCACTGTAAGACATTTTTCCACTTTAAACAGTTTTATATTTTTTCCCACAAGAAAAGAAGGGGTTTGGCCCAGAAACAAATTCTTGTCAAACATGTTTTTTCATTACATTTTTGTAATTAGCAGATCTCTATCTAGGGGTTTTTAAAAGGCCAAATTTGGGGGTTAATTCCCTTGCTAAAAGGCCCAAAATCCCAGATTTTTGCCCTATTTGGGCCCTCGGGTTTTTCCAAACCAGCGACCTTTCATTTACGGCCCCCCCTAACCGCAAAGGCAAACCTGAAAAATTTACAAAACACTTTACGGCCATAAGTAAAATACGAAAAATTAAAAATTCCCGGAAAATTTTTTCATGAGGGAAATTTAAAATTTTAAAATGTTTTTTGGGGAAAAAAAAAAGGGGTTTTTGGGGAAAAAACCATTTAAACCCCCGGGGGGTTATTATGCAGTTGATAGCAGGGGTTTTAGGTGGCGTTTCCCCAAGCGTTTTGTAGGGGCCCCAGTTGACGGGACAGTTTGTGGGCTGTTTTTCCGGGCTGGTGGTGCAGTTACCTTTTTTTGGAGGGAGCAGGTCATTCAGTGGAGGTTCAAAGTGTTGCATGCCTCATAGGGCACGGGCGGGCCGTTCTACCCCCGCGCCCTGCAGTGAGGGGAAGCGTGTTTGGGAACTGCTCCACCTCTGGGGATGAACCCCCCAAACCCCCCTCCTCTGACCCTGTTGGGGGGGCCCCTGTTTTTTTTACTGCACCCAAAAACAACAGCACCCCAACCACCCCGACAAGGCCCCCTGGCCATTAATAGACTGGCCCCAAAGCCCTTCAGTAACATTATTGGAAATTTAAATGGTAAAAAAAGGCGTTTTTGAGGCCTTTCTCACCCCCGGCCCCAAAGGTTTTCACCACTGAGGTTAGGTCTGAAAAAAAAATC
>JAGTTL010000701.1:0-29723 GCA_036851935.1 Coregonus suidteri | reverse complement strand
AGAAAGTGAAAAGCTGGTAAAATAATAATCGGAAAAAATCTCATTGGCTTTTCAACCCTCTTTTTTAAAACAGGTTTGGGGCAGGTAGGGGTCCATAACGCAGGAAACGTTTAAAGGGAAAGCAGCGGCCAACTTACAAATTTTTCACCCGGCCGGATTTCCCGATTTTGGGCCCCTGGGCCTCGGTCTCTCATTGGCTTTTAGCTCATTTAGAGTTAAAAAACAGAGTTTCGGGACAGTAGGGGTTCGTAGCCGCAGGAAAAAAAACAGTTGAAACTGGAATAGCACAAGGCCGGCGGGACTGGGGGCACGGGTGTCTCATGCCCCTAGTCCTGAGGTCTTCTAGGCAACCTCTCTCCTCCCCCTCCTTTTCTTCTTTGGGGGTTTTTCCTTTCCCCTTTCTCTCTCTCTCTCTTTCTCTTCCTTCCCCTTCTTCTTTCCTTTAATCTAGGCAACTTCTCTCTCCTCTCTCCCTCTTCCCTTTCTCTTTTTTTTTAAAGGCTTTCTTTCTTCCTAGAATAAAAAAAAAAAAAAAAAACTCCTTATCTCTCTCTCTTTCTCTCTAGGCTACCCATCTATCTCTCTCTCTCTCTAGCTACCTGTCTCGCTCTCTATCGCTCTCTAGCTCCTCTCTCCTCTCTCTCTCTCTCTCTCTCCTCTCCTCTCATCTCCTCTCGTCTCTCTCTGCTACCTTTCTCTCTATCTCTCTCTAGCTAACCTGTCTTCTCTCTCTCTATGCTTACCTGTCTTCTCTCCCTATAGGCTGACCTGTATCTCTTTTTTTCTCTTTTTTTTTTTTTTTTTTTTTCTTTCCCCTATTCCCTATCTCTTCCCCCCCTTCCTACCCCTCCCCCCTCCCTAACCGGTACTCTCTACTCTTACCTCCCACCCCTCTACCTTCCTCCCTCCCCCCTCTAGGCTGACTCTTTCCTCTCTCTATCTCGCTCTCTCTCTCCCCCGATCGCTCTGTAGCTACCTGCCTAGACCTCTCCCTCCCTCTCTAAGCATCCTTACTCTTCTCTCTCCTTGATACCTGTCCTCTCTCTCCCTCTCCCCTCTATGCTGCCTAGCTCTCTCCCTCTCCTAGGCTACCTCCTCTCTCCCTTACCCCTCTCTCCTCTTAGCTACTTAGTGCCTCCCCCTCTAATCTCTCTCTAGCTACCCCTCCTCTCTCTCCTCGTCTCTAGGCTCTGTCCCTCTCTACTCTCTCTCTCTCTCTCTATCTCTCCTCTCCCCCTAGCCCTGCCTACTCTCTCTCCCTCTCTCTCTTTTCTTCTTTCTCTCTCTCTCCTCTTCTTTCCCTTCTTTCTCCTCTCTCTCGTTTTCTGAGCTACCTACCTCCCTCTCATTCTCTCTCTCTATCTACCTGTTCTAAACCCTCTCTCTCTCTCTAGTTTTTAAGACTCTCTTCCTCTAGCCCTAGCCTCTCCCCCTCCCCTCTCTCGTCCTCCTACTTCTCCTCTCTGTTCCTCTAGGATACCTGTCTCTCTCCCTCTATCTCTCTCCTAGCTACCTTTCTACTTCCCTTCCTCCTTCTCCCTAGTCCCTCTCTCCTACTCTCTCTCCTCTACTCTCCTCTCTAGGCTACCTGTCTCTCTCTCTCCTCTAGCCCCCTCCATCTCGCTCTTTCCTCTCTACTAGACCCCCCCCTCCTCTTCTCTCTCTCCAATCGCTCTCCTCCCTCCCTCTCCTCCCTTCCTCTCCTCCTCTATATCTCTCTCTCTAGGCTTATCTGTCTCCCCCGTCTCTCTCTCCTCTCTCTCTAGCCTCTCTTCTCTCTCTCCTCTCTCTACTCTGTCTCCCTCATGGATAAGCTCTCTCACTTGTTTCTGTATTGTCCTGGAGTATAATAGTCTCTCTCTCTCTCTTTGTTAATAGATCTCAATGCTCTATGCTACCTGATCTCTCTCTCTCATCTCTCTCTAATGTTCTATAGTAAATCTCCCATCTCGAAAGGCCTAGGCTACAATGTCTCTCTCTACATGTTCTCTCTAGGCTAAATCGGACTCTGTTCTCTCTCAGAAATGCTCTCTCTCTATCTCTCTACAGTCTCAGCTGCTTCTTTCTCTCTCTTCCTTTTTTTCTCTCTAAGCTATTGGGAGTCTCTCTCATCTTCTAGGATACCTGTCTCTCTCTCTCTAATCCTCTATGCTACCTGTCTCTCTCTCTCTCTCTCTCTCGGCTACCTGTCCTTCTCTCGCTCTCTATCGCACCCATAGGCTACCTCCCTCTCTCATTCACCGGGTCGCTATCTCACAAACACGTCCATATTTTCTACCTGTCTCTACTCTCTCTCTCTCTCTCTCTCTCTCTATCTTCCATACTCTCCCTATCCCTCCCTCTAGGCTTTATTCCTCTCCCCTCTCTCTCCGCTGACTTTCTCCTCTCATCTCTCTATCTATATCTCTCTAGGCTACTTTTCTCTCTCGATCTCTCTCTAGAATACCTGTCTCTCTCTCGCTCTCTCTCCCCCCTCGCAGTTCCCTAGATCTCTCTCTCTAGTCTACCTGGCTCTCTCTCTCTCTCTATCCGTCGGTTCTCTCTCGTCTCTCCTCTCTCTGTCTCTATCTCTAGGCTGACCTGCCTCTCCTCATCTACTCTCTCTCTCTATCTCTAGCTACTGTCTCTCTCTCTCTGCTCTGTCTCTCTCTCTAATCTACCTCGCCTCTAATCTCCTCTCCTCTATCTAGGCTTTCCTGCCTCTCTCTCTCTAGGCTTACCTGTCTCTCTCTCTCTCTTCTTAGCTCCGGCCTCTCTCATTCTAGGCTAACCTGCCTCTATCCCCTCTCTATTGCTCTCTAAGCTACACAATCTCTCTCGCTCTCTTAGGCTGCCTGTCTCTCTCTCTCTCTAGGCTACCTTTCTCTCTCTCTCTCTCTCTCTCTCATCTACAGTGGGGAAAAAAAGTATTTAGTCAGCCACCAATTGTGCAAGTTCTCCCACTTAAAAAGAGAGAGAGGCCTGTAATTTTTCATCATAGGTACGACGTCAACTATGACAGACAAATGAGGAAACAAAATTGCCCAGAAATCCACTTGTAGGATTTGTTAATGAATTTAATTTGCAAATTTATGGTGGCGAAGTAGTATATTGGTCACCTACAAACAAGCAAGATTTCCTGGCTCTCCACAGACCGTGTAACTTCTTCTTTAAGGAGGCTTCTTCTGTCTCCCACTTGTACCTGTATTAATGGCACCCTGTTTGAACTTGTTTATCAGTATAAAAGACGCCCTGTCCACACCTCAAACAGTCACACTCCCAAACTCCACTATGGCCAAGACCAAAGCGCTTGTCCAAAGGGACAACAGAGACAAAAATTGTAGACCTGCACCAGGCTGGGAAGACTGAAATCTGCAATAGGTAAGCAGCTTGGTTTGAAGAAATTCACTGTGGGAGCAAATATTAGGAAATGGAAGACATACAAGACCAACTAGATATGCCTCCCTCGATCTGGGGCTCCACCACGCAAGATCATCACCTCGTGGGGTCAATTATTACAACAAGAACGGGTGAGGGCAAAAATCCAGAACCACACAGGGGGACCTATTAATGAGCCTGCAGAGAGATGTAGACCAAAGTAACAAAGCCCTACCATCAAGTTACACACTACGCCGCAAGTGACTCAAATCATATGCAGGTGCCCAGAACGTTTCCCCCTGCTTAAGCCAGTACATGTCCAGGCCCGGTCTGAAGTTTGCTAGAGTGCATTTGGATGGTCCAGACAGAGATTGGGAGAATGTCATATGAAACCAAAATACTAACTTTTTGGTAAAACTCTACTTGTCGTGTTTGGAGGACAAAGAATGCTTAGTTTGCATCCAAAGAACACCATACCTAATTGTGAAGCATGGGGGTGAAACCATCCATCCTTTTGGGGGCTGTTTTTCCTGCCAAGCTGACCAGGACGACTGATTCGTGTAAGAAAGAATGAATGGGGCCCATGTATCGTGAGATTTTTGAGTGAAACCCTCCTTCCATCAGCAAGGGCATTGAAGATTGAACGTGGCTGGGTCCTTTCCAGCATGACAATGATCCAAACACAGCACCGTGCCCGACGTCACCGCAGCGAGTGGCTTCGTAAGAAGCATTTCAAGGTCCTGGAGTGGCCTAGCCAGTCTCAAGATCTCAACCCCATAGAAAATCTTTGAGGGAGTTGAAAGTCCAGTGTTTTTTTGCCCAGCGACAGCCCCAACAACTCACTGCTCTAGAGGGAGATCTGCATGGAGAATGGGCCCAGATACCACGCAACAGTGTTATGAGAACCTTGTGAAGACATATCAGAAAACATTTGACCTGTGTCCATTGCCTAACAAGGGTAATATATACAAAGTATTGAGAAACTTTTGTTATTGACCAAATACTTATTTTCCACCATAATTTTGCAAATAAATTCATAAAAAATCCTACAATGTTGATTTTCCTGGTTTTTTTTTTCTCATTTTGTCCTGTCTGTTTTGACGTGTACCTATGAATGAAATTACAGGCCTCCTCCTCCTCTTTTTTAAGTTTGGAGAACTTGCACAATTGGTGGCTGAACGACATACTTTTTTGCCCGAAACACTGTGACCTCTCCGCTCTCTCTCTCTCATCTCTCTCCTCTCTCTAGGCTACCTGTCTCTCTCTCTCTCTATCTCTCTCGTAGCTACCTGTCTCTCTCTTTCTATTATATCTCTCTCTAGTGCTACCTGTCCTCTCTCTCCTCTCTAGTCTAGCCTTCTCTCTCTCTCTCATTTGTCATAAGGCTCTCCTCTCGTCTCTCTAAGGCTACCTCTCTCTCTGTCTCTATCTCTCTCTATATCTCTCTCTCTAGCTACCTGTCTATCTCTCTCTCTCTCTCTCTCTCTCTAAGCTACCTGGCTCTCTCTCTCTCTCTCTATCTAGGCTTCCTGCCTCTCTCTCTCTCTCTCTCTCTCTCTCTAGGCTACCTGTCTCTCTCTAATATATCGCTCTCTAGTCTACCTGTGTCTCTCCTCTCTCTCTATGCTGCCTTTATCTCTCTCTCTCTCCTCTCTCTCTAGCTAACCTGTCCCTCTTCTCTCTATCTCTCTCTAAGCTACCTGTCTTCTCTCTCTCTCTCTAGGCTACCCTGTCTCTCTCTCTCTCTCCTCTCTCTCTCGCTCTAGGCTACCTGTCTCTCTCTCATCTCTCTCTAGGCTACCTGTCTCTCTCTCTCTCTCTCTATGCTACCTGTCTCTCTCTCGCATCGCTCTAGGCTACCTGTCTCTTCGCTCTCTCTCTCTCTCTCTGAGGCTACCTGTCTTCTCTCTCGCTCTCCATCGCTCTCTAGGGCTACCTGTTCTTCTCTCTCTCTCTCTCTCTCTCTCTCTCGTCTCTCTCTCTCTCATCTCTCTATCCTCTCTCTCTCTCTAGGCTACCTGTCTATCTCTCTCTATCTCTCTCTAGCGTATACTGTCTCTCTCTCTATCTCCTCTCTAAGCTACCTGTCTCGTCTCTCTCTCTAGGCTACCTGTCTCTCTCTCTCTCTTAGGCTACAGGTTTTCTCTCGCTCTCTCTCTCTCTCTCTCTCTCTAGTCTCCCTGTCTCTCTCTCTCTTCTCTCTCTAGGCTATACCTGTCTCTCTCTCTCGCTCTAGGCTACCTGTCCTCTCTCTCTCTCTCTCGTCTAGGCTATCCTGTCCTTCTCTTCGCTCTCTTCGCTGGCTCTAACACCTGTTCTCTCTCTGTCCTCTCTCTCCCCTCTCTCTCTCATCTCTCGCTCTCTCTCTCTCTCTCTCTAGGCATACCTTTTCTTCTCTTCTATCTCTCTCCTAAGGCTATACCTGCCTCTCTTTCTCTCTCTATCTCTCTCTAAGCTAACCTCTCTCTATCTCTCTATCTCTCGCTAAGCTACCTTTCTCTCTCTCTCTCTAGGCTCTGGCTCTCTCTCTCTCTAGGCTACCTGTATCTCTCCTCCTCTCTCTCTCTCTCTCTAGGCTAACCTGTCTCTCTCTCTCTCTCTCTCTAGGCTACCTGTATCTCTCTCTCTAGGCTTCCTCTCTCTCTCTATCTCTCTCTCTCTCTCTTCTCTATCTCTCTCTTAGGCTACCCGCCTCTCTCTTCTAGCTCTCTCTAAGGCTACCTGTCCTCTCTCTCTCTCCATCTCTCTGTAGGCTATCATGCCTCTCTCTCTCTATTCTCTCTCTCTAGGCAACCTGTCTCTCTCTCTCTCTCTTCTCCTCTCTCTCTCTCCTCTAATGCTACCTGTCTCTCTCTCTGCTCTCTCTCTAGGCTAGAACCTGTCCCCTCTCTCTCTCTCTAGGCTACCTGTCTCTCTCTCTTCTCTCTCTCTATCTCTCCTCTAGTCTACATGCTCTCTCGCTATCCCTCTCCTAAGGCGACCTGCCTCTCTCTCTATCTTCTCTCTAGGCTACCTGCCTCTCTCTCTCTCTCATCTCTATTGCGACCGTGTCTCTCTCATCTCTAGGCCTACCTGTCTCTCTCGCCTCTAGCTAGCTCCTGTCTCTCTCTCTTCTCTCTCCTCTCTCCTCTAGGCTACCTCTCTCTCTCTCCCAGCTCTCTCTCTAGGCTACCTGGCTCTCTCTCCTCTTCTCTCTAGGCTATACCTGGCTATCTCTACCCATCACTACTCTCTCTCAGAACCTTCACATTAGAGCTTGAGGTCATCGCGCCTGCATTCCCTTGACATAGATGGTATTTAGAGACATCATGTTTCATATCCTCAACATTATCATCCATGTTATCGATAAAACAGAGTTATCCTCAACGTTATCAATCATGTATCCCCCTATAAAAGAGGTTATACTCAACATATCATTCACTAGTTATGCATCCAAACCTGGAGACATATCGGTTACCCTTCTCCTACTAATCTGGTTTCTCCTACTATGTCTATTAGAATAGGATGTTTGTATTAGATTTCATGGTAATTTTACTGGCTAACTACTATTAGTACTATAAAATGGGAATGGTAATATTTGCCAGTGGGGGTGTCAAGGACAGACAAAACACTGGTGGAATAAACATTGTTTTCCACTTAATTTAAAAATGAAATTACATTTTCAAAGTAGCATATAATTGACTTCTGTGCTCCAATGGGCCTCTTCGTCACAGGGGGGGGTTTTGTAATGATATCGACTTTTAATTGACCGGAAGTTTAGAGGATTATTTTTGATTTTCGCTACTGTGTAGACCTATGATCGTTATTCAGCAGCAGTTCACGACGAATGTTTTTTACGCCCGTTAGCATAGCCCATCATGTGCAGTCTAGTTCTCTATATTGGATTTGATTGAACATTCAGTTTGCTAAAAATGGCTGAGTTGTAGTTATATAGTCATTGTTAGTGCTCTTCATTGTTTGTGTATTGCTTAGACAACTTGTTTCCAATTTTCCTACACCCATGGGTTTCTCCCTGATTTTTTATGTAATAACAGATTTTCTGTGAAAGCCAACTTGTCGGTAAGGATAATTTTTCACTCACATTTCCTAAATATATATTTTAGAATACCGTGGAACGGGAATTGACCAGCAATCGTGTGTTTGTATATCTACTCTCCCACTACTACGCCCGAAGCTGCAGTTATTTTTGTTAGACCGGGAAACTTAACTAAATATACTCCTCCACTTGTTATACGGTGAAAAAACATGTAACGTTATAGGTGGCGTTTTTTTCTCTTTCTCTGGCGAGTTTTTAAACAAAGGTGTCGTTTTAAGGCTGGTACGAACGATACAAGGAGAGTAGGCAGACAGTCTGGACACAACCAAATAGACAGGACTGTCTGAAAAGTACTGATAATATCGGAATTTTTTGTTAGGCTAATCACATCTCAATATTTTAATTTCCCAGCAGTGGCAATGGGTTTTTCAAAAAAAAGTCGAATTTTCTCTTGAAGATTTATTTACAATGGTCAGCAATAATTCATTTCTCTCTATGGGCATTATCATTTTTTCCCTTGTTAATTTTCCTGTTAATTGGAAATAGTTTATTTCTCATCTAGTTTGCGTTGGCAAAGTTCATTGTATTTATCACGAAGATTGATACATGTCTGATTTTGATCATATCTACACCTTTTCTCCTCAACTTTTAGGTTCCGTCAAAACAACGAGTGGCCAGAATGACTGTTTGTTTGTGATTCGTGTGAAAGTCCAGGGAGCGGTTGCGCTCTGCTCCTCTCCCGGTCCCTCTCATCTCTTCACCCGGGTAGACAGAAACCTTCCTGGGCCTCAGCAAGAGATTCAGGTTAGTGCAGCCTAACTGGCTCCCTCCGTGGTAAGAGTCAAACTGCTAGAAACCTGGACATATCCTAGTAACATAACGTTTTAGATGGTATGTATTAATTGGTGGATGTCCATTCATCCAGTTTCGTATGATAAGTTTATAAGTACAGCGTTCGTATGAATCTAGTTACGAATTATGCAATACCTATATGTTTACCAGTCCCAATTTGTTGTGGCATAATTGTTAGCTAGGGTGCTGAAAGATACTAACAGCTGAAATAAATCATTCTCTCTAACTATTATATCCTGATATTTCACAGTCTTAAAATAAAGTTTTGATCCTAATACGACGCTAAAACATTGGAATTTTTTACTAGGATTAAATGGTGCAGGAATTTTGAAAACTGAGTTTTAAAATGGTAATTTGGCTAAGGGTGCATGTAAACTTTTTCCGACTTTCAACTGTAATATGACATACTGAAATGTCTTTATATTCCTTTGTAACTTTTTGTGATAAATGTTTACTGTTCATATTTTAGTGTTTATTTCACTTTTGTTTATTATCTATTCACACACTTGCTTTATGCAATGTAATGCATATGTTTCCCATGCCCATAACGCCCTTTGATTGAGAGAGAGAGAAGAGCGAGACAGACGGACAGACGAACGGACTGACTTTCCTTAGGTGGCTCTATGCGTGTGTGTTAGTGTGGGACATGGTGCTGTTGTCCCGGCGAGGATGGCCTCTTATACGGAGGCGATAGAACAGCGATGGAGATATGAATAGAGTAGTTCCAGTCCATTCATTCCTGCCTGTTTGTCTGACGCCCACGGCTCTTCTAATAAAAGGAGCCTCTGGTTCACTCATAGCAGCTAGAGAGCCTCTTCTCCCTCACATAAAGCAACAACATTTTTCATGCGGAACCCAGACGCTCCTCACTCTAAGCAAACTGCTATCCAGATCCCATCCCAGTCGGTGGCACAGCTTTGTCCTTTAGTAAGTGCACAGTGAGAACCTGCAGTGCAGTGAGAAGCCTGCGTGCAGTGAGAAGCCTGCAGTGGCAGTGAGAAGCTTGCTGCAGTTCAGTGAGAAGCCCTGCAGTGCAGTGAGAAGCCTGCGATTTCAGTGAGAAGCCTGCATGGCCATGTGATAACTGCAGTGCAGTGGAGAAGGCCGTAGCTTTTGAATTTAAAGCCAATTCTAAAAATAGGTGTGCATTTCTTTCGCCTTTATATTAAGAAGCCGTAAAGGAACACATTTTCCTCCGTTTTTGACTTTGGATTTATTTTTGCCCTTTTAACACAGAGCAGTTTTTCCACTAGACTGAGAGAGCACTAGGAAATTGTTGGCATGTAGTATGAATACCCTGATCTTCAGTTCTACCTCTCCTGTGCCCTCTCTGGCCCTTCCGTATCCTGACCGGTGAACATGGTGTTGCTACGCAGGTCCACTAAGGGGGCGTCTAAAGCCAGGGATGGACCAAATCACTCATCTGAGATCAGGAACATGAGAACTCTGCTCCCGATCCCTCAGGAGGACCTAGGACAGACTGTCATACCGCCACATTATGGCGGTTATCACCAGCTTACATCAGGAAGAAGCTTTCCTTAGTCGCAGGTGGAGTACACAACCAGGAGAGGAACCTTCATGTATGGACCCAGTAGGAACCTTTCCAACTTTAAGAGTGGCTGTGTTTGTATTCATTAAGGATCCCCATTAGCTGTTGCCAAGGTTCCAAAACACATTAAGGCACTTTACCCTAACATATAAAACAAATATACAACAGACATCATATAACATATTACACCACTACGTATAAGACATACAAAATGTGTAATTCCACCATGACAACAATATTTGCAATTAAGGTGTGGTGTAGATTGCATTGCTAGCGTTTGTGTGGCGTTATGAAAACGTATGAAAATGTATGCACTCCCTAACTGTATGTCGCTCTGGATAAGAGCGTCTGCTTAAATGACTAAAATGTACATGTATGTGTATGTGCTGGTACCTGTGTGTTTTCTCTTCACCGTCCCTGCTAGTGTATTTGTATCTTGTTTTTAAACTCTGATTCTAACTGCTTGCATCAGTTACCTGATGTGGAATAGAGTTCCATGTTATCCCATGGCTCTATGTAGTACTGTGGCGCCTTCCCATAGTCTGTTCGGAACGTTGGGAACTGGATAATAGACGCTCTGGTGTCATGTTTTTGTGGGGTATTCAGGGGTGTGTCTTGAGGCTGTGTGGCTAGTATGTTTAAAACAGACAACCTCCGTGCATTCAACCATGTCCAATACCTCATCATAAATACAAGTAGTGATGAAGTCAATCTCTCCTCCACTTTGAGCCAGGATAGATTTAACATGCTATATTATAATTCATGTTTATCTCTACGTGTACTTTTTTAATGCCACCGTGCTGCCCCTGTTCTGAGCACAATTGTATACTCTCTGAGGTGCCATCGTTGTGCCCCCCCATCTGACCCCACTACTGAACAGTAGTCCAGTTGTGACAAAACTAGGGCCTGTAGGAACGCTGCCTTGTTGATAGTGCTGTTAAGAAGGCAGAGTAGTCGCTTTATTATGTACCAACTTCTTCCCCACCTTTAAGCTACTGTTTGTATCAACATTTTTTTGATCATGACAGTTACCGATCCAGGGTTATTCAAGCAGTTTTAGTCACCTCAACTTGCTCAATTTCCACATTATTCACGTATACAATATTTAGTTTGATGTTTAGGGCATTTCCCGAAGGCGTCTTAGTACTGTATTTGAAAATTCACAAAACGGAACGTCCTAGCCTGTACGATTTACAAATGTCTTGTTTAACAGTGTATTCTTCCAAGGTCTTTGTGATGGATCCATGGCCTATTGATACGTGTGTTGTTATTGGATCCCTACCTGTTTAGACCTGTTTGATGTGTTGTTATGGATCCCTACCTGTTTGTAGACCTGTGATGTTGGTGATGGATCCCCTACCTGTTGAGACCTGTGATGTTGTGATGGTCCATCCCTACCTGTTGAGACGTGATGTTGTGAATGGATCCTGTAGTGATGGATCCATAGCCTGCTGCGACGTGATGTTGTGATGGATCCTGTAGTGATGGATCCATCCGTTGTTGAGACGTGATTGTTTTGATGGAGCCTGTAGTGATGGATCCCATACCTGTTGAGACGTTGATGTTTGTGATGGAATCCTGTAGTGATGGATCCATACCTGCTCGAGACGTTGATGTTTGTGTTGATGGATCCTGTAAGTGATGGTCCCATACCTGTTGAGACGTGAATGGCTCCTTGTCGTGATTGATCCATCCCTGTTGAGACTTGATGTTGATGATGGAATCCTGTAGTGATGGATCCATAACCTGTTTGATACGTGATGTGTGATGGATCCTGTAGTGATGGATCCATAACCTGTTGAGACGTGATGTTTGTGATGGATCCTGTAGTGATGGATCCATACCTTCTGAGACGTGATGTTTGTGTGATTGATCCATACCCTTTTTGAGCCGTGATGGATCCTGTATGTGATGGATCCATAACCTGTTGAGACGTGATGTTGTGAATGGATCCGTAGTGATGGTATCCATACCTGTTGATGGACGTGATGTTGTGATTGGATCCTGTAGTGATGGATCCATACCTGTTGAGGACGTTATGTTGTGATGGATCCTGTAGTGATGGATCGCATACCTGCTTAGGACGTGATGGTTGTGTGATTGATGCCATACCTGTTGAAGACAGTGATGGATCCTGTGGTGATGGGATCCATACTCTGTTGATAACGTGGATGTTGTGATGGTATCCTGTAGTGATGGATCCATACCTTTTGAGACCGTCGATGTTGTGATGGATCCCTGTAAGTGATGTATCCATATACTTGTTGAGGACGTGAATGTTGTGATGGATCCTGTAGTGATGGATTCCATACCTCTGCTGAACGTGAACGTTGTGATGGATCACTGTCGTGATGGATCCATACCTGTTGAGGACGTGAATGGATCCTGTAGTGATGGATCCATACTTGTTGAGACGTGATGTTGTGATGGATCCTGTAGTGATGGATCCGTACCTGTTGAGACTTGATGTTGTGATGGATCCTGTAGTGATGGATCCCTTTTTGATTGGATCCTGTAGTGATGTGGTCCATACCTGCTGAGTTCTCTGTGATGAAGCTAATCCTGAGTTGTATTTGCCTCATCTTTCCAGGATTTATCAGCTGATCAGAGTTGTCTCCCTCTTCTCCTCCTATCGCTCTTTACGAGACCTTCCTCCCAGCCTGCATGGTTTCATTCTGGTCATCTCCTCCCATGGCAGGCTGGTCTATACGTCTACCGAGAACGTCTCTGAATTACCTGTGGCTCGCCATGGGTGAGGAACCAACCTATGAAGACTGAGTCCAAAATATATAGAATTGTATAGGAAATAGGACTATTTGTTATTCTGTGGTTTCTGTAAAAATCACATTCTGCTGCTGTGTTAACTGACTGCTGTGTCGGGCATGATGTTAGGCACCTAAACTTCTCTCTGATAGGTTGATGTCCTTCAGGAGAGCACCTTCTATGACCTGTCGAGAGTCAGGACGTAGAGACTGGTTCGAGATCTCACCTGGAGACAGACAGCACAACGAATCAACTGGTAAGAGACTATACTATCTAAAGTAAAATCAAATCAACAGATTTATTTTAGGAGCTCACTGTAAAACAAAATGGATGACGAGACCCTGATCTTGTGTTATTTGTTCTGTTCTCCCCTGCAGGGAGGAGTTTTTGTGTGGTCTGATGCACACCTCCAAGGCCCTTCAGACTAGAGTATGGTAACTGCTGTTCTATAATTGGTCCCCGGGACGCTACCAAGACTAGTCCCACACTCCCCCCATTCCCACCCCCAAACGTTCGTCCCTAGCCAGTAGCCAATCTTGCCCCACCTGTGGAGAGGGGTGTTTCTTGGCTCTTTGCCCCCCCACAGTGAACCGCCTGGTGCAACATCACCGTCCTGCTCCTCCTCCTTCACCCACCAGCCTCTCACAGACCAGAACATGACCTTTCAGTCACCTGGACGACAGTGTTCCTGTTATACCTGGGTGATAACTCGTCGGAGTAGTCTGATGTGGTCAATCGTGGTACAAGCCTTACTCCACCCTTAAGAGCTCTCCTGAGTGCCGACTCACATAAGAGTCCTGAGTAAGTAGAAAAACAGTAAAGCTACTATGATACTAAATTAATAACCTGTTATACTATATTCCTAACATGGAAGATATTCACAATGAAGATCCCAAATGGAAGCATCTTCCGTTTGTTATGTAATGAAGAGTATTCTTCCTTAGTGTAAGATGCTCGATTAAATATATTGTCCCGGCTATGAATGTTTTTCCTGTCCTCTTCTCTGCCCAGTTCAGGCAGACGTTGGCAGTCAGATGGGAATGGTTCTGAGGCTTCCAACAAAGAAACCTCTCACTGGTCCTGGATCTACACTATAGCCACTCAGCATTCCTGGGCACGAGGAAGTGATTCTGCAAGTAACCACATTATCAGGTACTAGACACTCTGAATGCTTTCACATGATTTTAACTGCGTCTTCAGAATATGTCTTCTATATGTACAGTTTTGAATTCGTGTTTTGTCTTGCAAACAAGAAAAATGAAAGAATGAAAATAATATATCTATTAATAATTGTAGCTGCCTGTCTTGAGTTAAATTTTGCTTATGCTCTGAGCGACTGTAGTAACTTCTATTCTTTCCTTCCTTCACAGTGAAACAGAAGGCCATGTATCTGAGAAAGAAGATCCCACATTCGATGCTTTCAGAGCCACCTCAGCCTCCTCACCCCTACTGCCCCTCTCTCCGCACCTCCCAGCCGACCCAGGGCTGTTGCCCCACCAGGACTTGAAGAGACAGAGAAGCAATGCAGAGCCCGTACAGTGGATATCCGAGAGTGAAGACCATGTCTAAAAGACCAGCCGTAGAACAGAGAAGCAGAGTCTAATGCTGTGTTCTAAACGTGACATCGATGTAGCTCCTCTCTCTCCAGGGCCTCACCTGTCGCCTTCTTCTCACCCCTCCCTACAGCCCCACCTTCTCTCCCACTACAGCTCCTCCTCCAACTCGCTCCCACTCTCTCAACACAGCAGGAGCACGACGACGCCAGTTCTGACTCTCTGTTTGATGTGTAATGGCTACACGAGAGAACCTCACCTCCTAAACCACTGCCCTGAGGGTAGGGACTGGGTTAGGACTGGGATAGGGACTGGGGTAGGGACGGGTGGTAGGGGACTAGGGGTCGGGACTGAGGTAGGGACTGGGGTAGGGACTGAGGTTAGGAACTGAAGGTAGGGACTGACGGTGGGACTGGTCATTCGCTGCCATCTCTCCCTCCTTTAGGTCCCCTTCCATCCCGGCTCGAGGCATTCCTTCCACCAGGGTGTCCTTCAGCCAGACCGACGCCCTCTTCAGTCCTCAGTCCTGCCCTTCTTCTCCCCAGTATGATTACCCAGCATGCTCTGCTGATGCCGAGGTTGGTCCCTTGCTGTCTGTCTGTATCAAACTTGTTTTAGAAGAGTTCAGCAGACTGCCCCATCACCATCGCATACTGAAGACTACAAGCACCTCTCAGTTCAGCCTCAGAATGGGCGCCACCAGTTCCCCCCCCCCCCCCCCCCACCCCACCCCATCATACCAGCGCCAACAGATCCACCATGTACCCCAATACTGTCTCTCCTCCTATTGGAGGCCTGCTGACACCCTGAGCCCCTCCCCGACCTCCCGACCTCTCCTTCCTCTACAATGACAGGGGGAGACCCTAGTAGAGATCAGTATCCTAGCCCATTCAGATCTCCTGCTCTGTGCCTCCAGCGTCGACCTGTTCAACACCTGCCTGAGCCCCATCCAGACAACCCCCTTCAGCCTCAGCCCAGCTCAGAGCCCTTACTCTGGGCAAGAGTCAAACCCAGGTCACGCTCCTGTCCCCCTCCACATCCAAGCCAGAGCTTGGTCCTGGGATGAGGGAGTGTTTGATATTCTGTCTGAAGGATCTTATCATGGTTCCGGGACCTGGGAGTCTGGTCCTCACTGCTACCACCATCAGGACCCCTCAAACCCTGGCTCTGTCCTCTTCTGGACCCTCTAACCCATGGAGGCAGGTCCCCCTCTCCCGCTCTCCCCCCCCCTGGAACACTCCTCCTCCTCTCTCTCTCTCCTTCCCCCCTGGACCCATTCCGACCCAGCTAACATGGGATCCCTTCTTTCTGAGGACAAGCTTTACGTAATGCATGACCCTCGTGACAGTTGCCTCAACTCAACCACTATTCTGCCCCACAGTCCTCATCAAGGTGATTATAGACATTTATACACACTCAACCTCCATCAAGGGGATTATAGACCCTTATACACAACTCAACCCTCCAGCAAGGGGATTATAATCATTATACACAACTCAACCTCCATCAGTTGGATTATAACATTATACACAACTCAACCTCCATCAGGGGGATTATAAACGATTATACACAACTCAACCTCCATCAGGGGGATTATAACATTATACACAACATCAACCCTCCATCAGTGGGAATTATAACATTATACACAACTCTAACCTCCATCAGGGGGATTATAACATTATAGCACAACTCAACCTCCATCAGGGGATTATAACATTATACCACAACTCAACCTCCATCAGGGGGATTATAACATTATACCAACAACCAACCTCCATCAGGGGGATTATGAACGGTATACACAACCAACCTCCATCAGGTGGATTATAACGTTATAACACAACTCAACCTCCATCAGGGGGATTATAAACAGTATACACACAACTCAACCTCCAATCAGGGGGATTATAACGTTATCCGACAACTCAACCGTCGCATCAGGGGGATTATAACGTTATACACAACTCAAAACCCTCATCAGGTGGATTTATACATTATAACGGGCAACTCAGACCTCCATCAAGGGATGATAACATTATACACAACTCACCATCCATCAGGGGGATTATAACATTTAGTACACAACTCAACCTCCATCAGGGGATTATACACATTATACACACTTCAAACCTCCATCAGGGGTATTTATAACATTATACACAACTCAACCCTCATCAGGGGGATTATAAACGTTTATCACGAACTCAACCTCCATCAGGGGATTTAACATTATACACAACTCAACCTCCATCAGTGGATTATAAACGTTATACACAACTCAACCTCCATCAGGGTGATTATACCATTATACACACTCAACCTCCATCAAAGGGGATTATAATACATTTATACAACAACTCCAACCTCCATCAAGGGGATTATAAACGTTCTACACAACTCAACCTCCATCAGGGGGAGTATAACATTTAATCCACACTCAACCTCCATCAGGGGGATTATGACATTATACACAACTCAAACTCTCATCAGGGGGATTATAACGTTATACACAACATCAAAACTCAACTCCATCAGGGGGATTATAAGCGTTAAATACACAACTCACCTCCATCAGTGGGATTATAACATTATACACAACTCAACCTCCAGCAGGGGGATTAGTCCATTAGACACAACTCACCTCCATCAAGGGGATTATAACATTCTCACACAACTCAACCTCCATCAAGGTGATTATAACGTTATACACACACTCAAACCTCCCATCAGGGGATTATAACGTTATAACACAACTCAACCTCCATCAGGGGGATTATAACGTTATACACAACTCAACCACCTCCATCAGGTGGATTATAAACATTATACCGCAACTCAACCTCCATCATGGGGATTTAGAACATTATACACAAATCAACCTCCATCAGGGTGGATTATACATTATAACACAACTCAAACCTCCATCAGGGGATTTATAACATTTATACACAACGCAACCTCCATCAGGGGATTATAACATTATACACAAACTCAACCGATCCATCAGGGGATTATAACATTATACACAACCTCAAACGACATTTATTTATACAAAATATGCCAGGGATGTTTTTAAGATGGTAGTATTAGGGTTAGGGTTGGCTGTTGTCTGACCTGACCCTTTATTGTTTGAAATGGACACTAGAATGACCTTGACCCTTTCTATTTCAGATGGGCCTGTGTTGAAGAATCTTGTACTGATTAGGCAGTCTACATGGAGTTTAAAGTACTAACCCTGGTATGGCATAGTTGTCATGACAACCAAGCAAGGCTTCCAGCCGGCGTCCACAAAATGGAAGACTTTTTAAAGAATGGAGACTTTTTTTAAAGGACGAAGCACTTTTTTAATCGTATCCAGACTTATACAGTATAAAGACTTTGTTAAAGAATGAAGAACTTTCTAAAGAATAAAGACTTTCATATTTCTAGAATATACTTTTTATAACTAAATCCTTTTTAAAAGAGTAAAGAACTTTTTTAAAGAATAATACTTTTTTAAGACTACTTACAGATATTAGTAGTTGGTACGTTTCAACGGAACTGTGTTTCCCAAATATCTCTTATTTTTTGTAAATGAAGATGGTGATGAGAGTATATTGAACCTTGTCCAGGTGACCAAACTGCTGAGGAGCTTGTTACTATGTTGTTGTTGTATTAACTATATTGATACCTGTTTTGACTGCTGTACTGCCCGTCTGTATATGATGATGTGGTTGTCCTGATTCTGTTAGGATGGTACTGTAACTGTTTACAGCTAGGAAACGGACTATCAGATATGTAGAATTGATGTTTATGTGATTGTTGGAGGACCATGATGATTTACCTACTGAGCACTTTCTGGATGTTTTTTTTCTGTTGTGAGAATAATGTCACACAGGGGACATGAACGTGGCCTGCTCCAAGGATGAAGCAAATACAGATTATCAATGCGTTCCCAAATCACTGACACTATTCACTGTATAGTGCACATACTTTTAGAACCAAAGCCCTATGACACCCTATTCCTGTGTATGTGCACTACTTTAGACACAAAAGCCCTATTCACCCTATTCCCTGTATAGTGCACTCATTTAGGACCAAAGCCCGATGGGGATATCGGTTTCCATTTGAGAAACATCCATTTATGTCAATAGAGAGTGAAATAACTAAACCTCAATAATGCCACTACATTAATTTTCACAAGCTTGTGTGGGTGTATTTTATTTGGTAGAGAGTGACTGGATATACATATAGTATTTCATTCCAGTGTCTGTCGACTAGTTTGTGCTCCTGAAAACTCTTTGTTGTTTGTAACCATGATTCATCACATTTGTCCATTTGGTTTTTGTAATAAAATGATTCTTGGTTGGATGTAATTGTAACAAAAGCAAAAGTAGTTTTTCAATTGGTTTTTCAAAATTTTGCAATGCAATTTATTTAAAAATCGCATCACAATAGATTGTGATGTGGTATCTTTACGTTTTAGGAGAAAATAAAAAAAGGCTAAAGATGAGATAATGATCAAGCACTGGATGTGTTTTTAAGGCTGAATCTTTGTCCCTGGAAAAGCCATGTGGAATTAAAAACTGCCATGTTAATTTACACAACAGCAATGGTCGCAAAAAATTTTGTAATGGAACCGGCAGATAATAGGAGACATTGTCTAAAGTTCTAAAACATTTTTTATTTTATCCGATCGACGGGGTTGTATTTTGTCTTTTGTCTAACTTTATTGTCACAAGATAATGATAGATACGTGTCGTATAAATGATGTATTGTGCCGAATAGTTTTTGAAGGTACGGCGGGACAAAACGTGGATGAAATCACGTAACTATAAGCTCCACTTCCACATTTAAATTCTGAATGCATACTGCTCGCTGAATATTTTTTTGTTCAACTATAACAAAATGCTTCTTTTACCATGACAAAGATTGACTTTCGAGAGAATGCCTGGACATGGCTATTCGCCTTGCTTTATCCTGGTTGCTTGGCAAGTTTCACCATCCCATTATTTTGTTAGATCTAGGCCTAGCAGGAGTGCATTTTCAGCATGGCACGGACCTTGGCGATAACTTTGCACATGAGAATTATTATGAAATATTGCAAGTATTAGTCAATTATTGCATTCGATCCATGCCGACTTTCACGGGCCTACCCTGAGACATGGAAGCAGATGGGAGGGAGGGCATACAAGACTGTCACCCATGTGTTCATACCCAATTTTGTCCTAAATTTGTAATGGAAAACCTGTTATTTGACGTCTGTAGGTTTTTTGTCCAGCTGTGTTTTAATCAACACAATAGTTTTAAATGGTAACGCAACCCTACAGGTCATTGTATGTGGAAGGCGGTGCAGATAGTTGAAGGGGCAAGAGGGCCAGCAGTGCTGAAGGAAGATCTGGCGGTGGAATGCAACCCGCAAAACAGTTGCAAATGTTATACGTCAATCAAGTGATCCTGTATACACCTATTGGGAAGAAGATAGGGATTTGGTAGCATTTATAGCCACAGTTTATTAATTGCACTGCACAAGGTCCAGTTCCTCGTCTGCCAATGACCTGGAACGAATTGGTCAACATCTCTGAAGCTGGAGACTCCTTAATCCTCCCTCACTTAACTTAAGTTCATCATTTGTGTCAAGGCCCTTAACCGATCACGTGCACCTGTACACAGCCCATCTTAAATTCGCCCACCCAACTACCTCATCCCCATAGTGTTATTTTATTTTGCTCTTTTGCCACCCAAGTATCTCTATTTGCCACATCAATCTCTTTTGCACATCTATCATTCCAGTGGTTATACTAATTGTGATTAAATTTGGCACTATATCCTATTTATTTGCCTTACCGTCCATGACTTGCTAGCATTTGCACACACTGTATTATATTTTTCTGTTGTATTTTTTGACTTTTTTTTTTTTTTTACCCCACATGTAAACTCTGTGTTTTGTTGTTTTTATCGGCACTGGCTTGCTTTATCTTGGCCAGGTCCCAGTTTGTACATGATAACTTTTTCTCAACTGTGTTCCTGGTTTAAATAAAGGTGAAAGAAAAAGAAGACAAAAAAGTGTCCCAAGAAGTTGGCCATAATATCTGCAGTCCGACACGTTTTTTGGCCTCCCAGACTTTCACGGCAAGAATCCTTGCAGGGACTACTGTCCCCAGGAAAATTTCCCACCTTCACAGGATCCTTCTGATTAGAATGTTGTTAGTCTGATTTAGTTTTAATTTAAATGTTGTGTTATTTTAGTTTTGTATGGATATCATATATTTTATATATATATTGTAATTCCCTATATTTACTTCATTTTTGGGGGGATCGTTCTCATCCACTAGGTGGCAGAATGCAGCTAATGGTGTGGGGCGAACTTTCATTATAACAAAGTAGAATACGATCAGGAATCATTGCATCTCTTTTTCTATTGCAACATTTCTAAATGTCGACAAAAAATCATTGGACAAGTTAATGGAAACATAGCTAAGGAATGATCTTTGATTGCTAAATGAGGGAACTCCGGTGTTTTTTGTCCTCCGCTCTAACCATGAAAGCACAAGAAAACTTCTCTACCTGCTCTTTGCGTGCAGGCCTGAGGGTTAGGGTTTAGGTTAGGGTTTATATCCGTATACATAAATGTTGCTGCTGAGATGCAATTGGCTCTGTTACATATATAAAAGTGAGTTTTTGAACGCAAGTAGAGTTGAGCCATTGACTATTTTATTTACTCTCAGGTTTTCCATGATATCATAATCCTCCATTACCATACTTTTAAGTACGCAAATGGAAGCGACCTCCACTAATTAAACTTCCAATAATGTCGTGCTGAATGCCAGAGAAAACTGTGATTCATAGGATATAATTGTCCACTTCTAAGGGGCGTTGTTAGTCCCAAGACGAGGTGAAAGCTGCTGACATGAGATGTGACAATATTCTCTGTGTTTGTAGTATGAGATGTTTCTACTAATATTGGTGCGGCATTTGGAGCCCTGGACATTACAAGCCCGTAACGTGGACTATGTTTCCCTGGACATTACAAGCCGTAACGTGGACTAATGAGCAACCCCCCCCCATGGAAAAAAAAAACAATTTAAACAACCGTAAACGTTGACTATGGTATCCATTTGACATTACACTCTTGTAAACGTGGACTATGGAGCCATGGACAGTACAATCCGTAACTAGGACTATGGAGCCATGGACATTACAAGCCCGTAACGTGGGAAACTATGGAGCCATGGCCATTACTAGCCGTAACGTGGACTGATGTTGTCCATGGACATTACAAGCCGTACGGGGACTAGGTTGCCATGGACATTACAAGCCGTAAAGTGGACTGATGGAGGCCATGGACAGTACCAGCGCCGTACTGTGACTATGAGCCATTGGTACATTACAAGCCAGTAACGTTGACTATTGTTGCCATGGCCATTACCAGCCGTAACGTGGACTTATGGAGCCATGGACATTACAGAAGCCGTAACGTGGACTATGTTGCTATGGACATTACAAGCCGTAACGTGGACCTATGGAGCCATGGACCAAATACAAGCCTTAACGTGGACTATGGATCGAATGGACATTACAAGCCGTGAACGTGGACTATGTAGCCATGGACATTACAAGCCGTAACGTGGACTAATGTTTGCCAATGGACATTAAGCAAGCCGTAACGTGGACTATGGAGCCCATGGACAATACAAGCCGTAAACGTGGACTAATGGAGCCATGGACATTTACAAGCCGTAACGTGGACTATGGAGCCATGGACATTCAAGCCGTGACGTGGACTATGGATTGCCATGGACATTAGCAAGCCGTAACGTGGACTATGGAGCCCTGGACATTACAACGCCGTAACGTTGGACTATGGAGCCATGGACTTACAAAGCCGTAACGTGGACTATGGAGGCCATGGACATTACCAAGCCGTAAACGTCGACTATGGAGGCCATGGACATTACAAGCCGTAACCGTGGACTATGGAGCCAGTGGGACATTACAAGCGCGTAACGGGACTATGGAGCCCATGGACATTAAGATCCGTAACCGTGGGACTCATATTGAGATCCATGGACATTACAAGCCGTAACTAGGACTATGGGAGCCATGGACATTACAAGCCGTAACGTGGACTATGGAGCCATGGATCATTACAAGCACGTAACGTGGACTATGGGGCCATGGACATTACCAGCCCGTAACGTGGACTATGGAGCCGATGGGACAATACAAGCCGTAACGTGGAACTATGGAGCCATGGACCTTTACAAGCCGTAGCTATTGTATACCTTCTAGGCCTGTGTTATCATTGTACTGCAAGCTCACCTTGTCACTGGTTAGCGCCTCCCTGTGTCACTTTGCTTTCTATTTACATGCTTTCTGAGAGGACAAAGAGTTTTGTTTGGACCACAGTCGAGCCAACCACTTTCAGACTCTGTTCTCTGTCCCTAACTTTCGCACCAGTCTGACCGGTCCGCTGTAGCTCAGTTGGGAAGAGCATGGCGCTTTGCAACGCCAGGGTTGCAAATTTCCACTAAAACGTCCTTATCAATAGATTTCGCCAGTGAACATCATGAACACTTCTATTGAAATGGATACTTACATAGTGGAGTCTTTTGTTAAAACTATGTAGCTAGCTAGCTAAAACAATGAACCATAATCCCAACTCATACATCTGTTACTACCCTGCATGAATCTGCGGTAGCTAACCAACCGACCCAGGCCATCCTACCAGTATCAATGTTAGCTAGCTAACATTTAAAGGTATGGCTATATCACGCTAGCCAATGCACAGTGCTCGGAAGATACAAATAAATATTACTACAGAGATCATACACGTATGTTAGCTAGCGGGCCAGCCAGCTAAACGTTATCTAGCCTATTTACAGTACACTTTAGCTTGAAATGAAAATGACTTCTGACAAAATTAGAAATGTTGTAATATCTGAAAATGTAGCTAGCTAGATCGATCTTTACCCGTATACATGGATGGCTTGCTTCTCCCTCCCTGTCCACGGATCCAATGGTAGGCCCTTAAGTTTGGAAGATTTAATCCGGAGACAGGTGTTTCCTCCATCTCCTTAATCTATCATACTCTAATTCCACTGATTTCAAAACTCGCTCCCTCCAGAAATTCAAGGTAGCCAAAACTTATGCAGTTCTACTACTACGCGATATGTTTTCAGTTAGCCTGGATGTACCTACACATACTGACCAGGCTCAAATAGACATTATCGTGTTACATGGCAGACTTTCCTAAATTATCCTCTCCGGCATACACCAGTCGCACTCATTAATCTCGCCAATCATGGCTAGCGGGAAGGTTGCTGTCTCTTTCCTGTAGGCTTAAACCAACTAGGCTCGTAATTTAACAACAGATGGCATCGACACGTTTTTCTATTAAGGCGCATGAAATGTTCACCATGTTTACAGTAGGCATTTCTGCCAAAAAACGCAGTTAGCTTTTTAAAAAAAAGTTTACGTTCATATGGCCCTCCTGTGAAGTAGTGACGCGCGACATATGCCTAGTTTCCTGAAATGTCACAGCGCCCTTGTATGCGGGTAGGCGAAGTCAAGAGCATGGACACCGAGCTACTGGCAGAAACTTTAACTGGATGCAGTGCCAACATAGCAAAGTACAGAATGCAACCTCATCAGAGAGACGATAATATGACCCGCACAACATTGGCAACATGCAGCCAAATGACCAAAAACATTTAATGCACACTACACCAATGATCAAACAGAGGTTATAAAGGGGAACAACAATAAAACATAATGGTATAACACTGTGTAAACAATAAAGACCAAACACAAGACAACACACCCTAAACATCGATCGGACAGCAGCAGTAATCCGGGGACGACGAACGCCGAAGCCTGCACCAAAGCAGGGGGTAGGAACATCCCTCGTCTGAAGCCGTGACAGTACCCCCCCCGCCGCCCCCCTTTGAGCGCGGCTCCAGCTGTGCGCCGACCCCCGGGCCTCGTCGACGGCCAGGAGGAGACGCGTAGCATGGCGAGTCGGATGACTCCGAGTTGAAATCCCTTCACATGGAGGGATCTAGGATGTCCCCTTCCTGGGGGGTCCCCGCACCGTTCCTCCTGACCTGTCACCCCTCCCAACTCCACTAGATACTGCAGCCTCCCATTCCGACGCCTCGAATCCAAGATGGAACGGACTTAGTTAAGCGCGCGGAAGCCCGCCTTCGATGTGTCCATGGGTGGCGGAGGAGCCGCTCGTACCTCACCTCCTCCTGGAGTGGACCAGCTACTACGACCACTACCGCCTGAGGAGAGACACTGTAACGAGTGGTATAATGCTGTACGTAATGGACAGTTGTAAACCTATTAACTTACCTTGTTCAATCTCCTTCAGCACCTTTAAAATGGCCCCCACAAACCCGCCGACCCAGCCTCCCGGCAGGGGCAGGCGAAGGGGCAAGGTTTTCGGGTCGAGAGCCAGACCCCTATCCTCTAACAAGGTGCATACACCAGAGGCCTCAACTGCGGTGGCGATCGGCGCTCGCCTTTTGCCGCCTGAAATAGCCCGCGGCAGGATGGACATAGCGCATGCGTCCCAGGTTTTCCTGCAGAGCGCCGAAAACCACTTGTCCACCAGTCAGGGGCTTCGAATCCTGGCTCTGATGGCAAGGTTGCAGGACCGACTGATAACCTAGCCACATCACTGAAAAGGCACGTAAGTTTAGTTGAGGAGTGGGCGGACGTGAGTTTTGGGCTAATTTCTGCCCAGTTGGGATATAATTCGACCACTATCCCCCTTGCACGGTCCTAGCAATAGTACCGTCAAGAAACCTACACACATCCTGGTTCACTCTCTCCCACCTGCCCGATTACTCCCTCGGGGTGAATACCCCTGAGGTAAGGCTAATCCGAGACCCCAGACGTTCCATAAGCGCCTCAGACTCTAGAGGTGAACTGGGGACACCCGATCAGTACACTATATCCTCAGTTACCCCGTATTGCCGTAAGACGTGTGTAAACAGGAGGCCATCACGAGCAGTTTGTATTGCTTGTAGGGATACCCTGGCATAAGGAATGAGACGGCAGGCCTTTGACAAACCGATCCACAAGCGACCAAGATCGTCGTATTCCCTTGGGAGGGGGAAAGGTCCGTGACGAAATCCACGCACGAGAGGTGAGAACGCACTTCGTTGTGGAACGGGTAGGGGTTGTAATTTCCCTCTGGTAGCTGTGTCCTAGGCGCCTTACACACTGAGCGCACACGCGAGCGGAGGAAAACATCAACCCCTCACTTCCTTAGCCAAAGTTGGGCCACCAGTAACTGTCCACATCAACCTCTCCCATACCACCGATTTGCCACCATACAACGACCTTCCGGAAGTATGGGAGGTGTCTCGATGGACCTCTCCCTCTGTGTCATAATAGTTCTGGACAGGGCGTCCTGCCTAAGCGTTCTGTGACACCTGGTCTATAGGTGAGCCCTAAATACAAATCGGGTGAAAAACATAAGCCCACCTAGCCTTGCCGAGGGTGTTTTCATCCTCCTCGCCGTCCGCGGATGTAACTCCTAGGTTACGATGTGCCAGTTCAAAATGAGAAAAGGGTGTTTAGGCCCACTCAAGCCAAGGCCTCCACACACCTTCATGGCTTGCACCGACAGCTAACTAGCTCCATGTCCCCCACATCATAATTGGCACTTCGCCGGACTGAGCTTCCTTAGAAAAGACAGCACATGGGCGGAGTTTTAGGTGGTGTTACCCTACGCGCTGATACAGTACAGCACCGATCCCACTCCTCGACGGCATCCACCTCAGCTTGGAACGCCAAAGAGGGAATCCCGGATGTGCCAGCAACGGAGCCGAGGTAAAACAGGGTCCTTCAGAATGCCTAAACGCCCTGTCCGCCTCAGCCGACCACTTCCATAGGCAGCCGGACGTCCCCTTTTAGCATGGATGTAATTGGAGCGCTACCTGCCCAAAGAATCCCCGGATAACCCTCCGGTAGTTAATTGGCAAAACCCAAGACTCGCTGCACCTCCTTCACTGTGGAGGGGAGTCGGCCAATTGCTCACGGCTGAAACAAGACGGTCAATCTCCATCTCCACCCCCTGACGCTGGAACAACCGGTGTCCCCAGGAAGGAGAATGGACTCCTGGTAGAACAGACTTTCTTCCGCCTTTGCATACAGGTCATGCTCCACCAGTCTACCAAGCACACGACGAACCCAGGGACACATGCTCTGCGCTGGGTAGCGAGTATATTAGAAATTGTCTCATATACACAACTACATTACACCTGTCCATGCAAGTCCCAGGGAAATCTCATCCACAAAACGATTGGAAGACTGAAGGGAGCATTCCATTTAACACCGTATGTAATTACGAGGTACTCATAGTGTAACCCCGAGGTGGTACCTGAATGCTGTCTTCCCACTCAAGCTTCCCCTCCCTAATGCGCACCAGTCTGTACAGCTCTCCTGAGGAATTCCATTTTGTTGAAGAATGGCGCCCCGTGTAATGACTCCGTCATACTGAAGCCAATCCAGAGGGAGAGTATAGGGAGAGGATAGTGTATTTGATGGTGATCCTGATGTGAGGACCACGATAGTCAATACAGCGGGCGTAAAAACCCCCATCTTTCTTCTTCACAAAAAAAGCAACTCGAGGACAGCCAGGGAATTGGAACGGCCGTATGTAATCCATGTCTCCTGCGTTTCAATCCTGAGCGGGCGCCGTGACGCTCCCTAATTAACTCCAGCCCCCAAAGGGCGACTATCTAGGGCATGGATTAGGGGAAGGGCACTTCCACTGGGAACTATAGGAATCCCTATCTTATGTGTGAAAATGGCGATCGCTAAATTCCCCACTGGCGCCTGAATCGACTAGCGCCTTATGCTGGTGATGCAGGATAAAACTCGGGAAACACAACTTTAATACACATAAGCGCAACAGGGGAGCTCTGGTGATAGTTGGGGCACTCTTACTCACCTGGAAATGATTCATCATGTGCGCGCCTACTGGCCTCGATTCCGAGGAGACCCTCCGCCCAGCACGCGACCAGCAGTGTGTCCTTGCTGCGCCACAGGTTGGTGCAGGGGCGACGGCCTCTCTCCCTCCTGGTCTCTCGTCTCTCCTAGTACCAAGCACCTCCGAGCTCCATAGGTGTCGGCTCGGAAGTGCTGGGGGATGGAAAATTGACGTGCCCCGAGTCCGGACTGTCCACGGGTAGCCAACAGGGTGTCCTAGCGAATCGACAATGTCCACGCATTTGATTGAAGTTTTAGGTTGGTGTCCCTGGCAGGCCATCCCCCGACGCACGTCCTCCCTCTCAGGCTACATCCTGTAGTGGTCGAATAAGGGCCCTCTCATTCCATCCCTCCGCGTTGTCAGCCAGTCCGGAAGTCTCAGTGCGAACTCCTGCAGCGCACTCCTCCTCCCGCTGTCCGGAGGTGTAATGAGACGTTTTCACATCCGCCGCCTTACCCTCTGTTGATGATACGAATCCTACCCTGAAGCGGCGGGTGAACTCCGCATAGTTTTGACTGTAGCGGCGTCTATTTCCCCCACCACTCGTCGTTGGCCCCACTCCAGCGCCTTGTGCCGACAGACAGGAGATTGAGGGCGGAAACGCTCTCAAGTATCCCGAGGGCGCCGGGTGGGTGGTTTGCCCATGGTCGAGTTCCCCACTGGAGCAGGAAACCCTACACCCCGGCCGCTGTGACCAGCATAATCCCTCGTGAGCCGAGAGCCAAAATCCCACTGGACCCCCGGAGATGAAGCGATGGGACATAGCTGATGGTGGTGGTATCGTCGAGGTAGGGTGTAGACCACTTCTTCTTTCCCATCACCACGCACACGGTTTTCACCACCTGTTCCATGGCGGTGCCGAGAGCGTGCTCCTTCAAGTTGCTCCAGCTTGTGGCACCGCCGCTCCTTAGCTGAACTCCATGTCTAATGGTGCGTAAATTCTGTCACATTCGACGTGTAAATGAGGCGGTAGGCGAAGTCAGGAAGAGCAGGACACCGGGCTACTGGCAGAAACTTTAACTGGAATGCAGTGCAAATACAGTAACAAAGTCAACCTCAATCATAGAGGATAATAATGATGACCTGCACACAATGGGCAACTTTGCCGCCAAGACCAAAACAATTACGCACAATACAACAATGAGCAACACAGGGTTTATACAGGGAACACACATCAACATAAATGGGAAACAGGTGTAAACAGTAATCGATACCAGACAGACAAACAACCGAAACATCGATCGGCCAGCAGCTAGTAATCCGTGGAACGAACGAACGTCCTGAAAGCTTCCCCCGAGCACTGCGGTATGAGCAGCCGCGCTGAATCCGTGACATGAAATGACGTCGCAAAAGTGAGCACCATTGTGGGTGCCGCCCAGGACCAGGATAAAGAAACACTGGATCCATAGATAACCAGATTACAGAACCTAGCTTTGAATGGTAATGCTGGATCTGCAGAAGAGGCGTTTGAACACGGTTAATCAAAAAAAAAAAATAGTAGTCATGCTCTACAAGTTAAAAGCCCTTGAGTTTTTAACAGCATCGTCATTGACGGGTTACATCCTATTTTAACAATGTAGAGACCCTTGGTTTTAACAAGCAGGGTCCATTGACTGGAGTGACATCCCTATCTTATCAGGTAAGAGACCTTGGTTTTTAACAGAACAAAAGGGTCATGACACTGGGTTACATATACGACCATCCGTATTTTAAAAAAGGCAGGGGTAGAGTACCACTTTGGTTTCTTAAAACCGAGCAAGGGTCATTGACTGGTTACATCCCTATTTACACGGTTAGAGCCCCCTTGGTTTTAACACGCAGGGTCATTGACTGGGTTACATCCTATTTAACAGTAGAGAGCCCCTTGGTTTTAACAGCAGGGTCATTACTGAACTGGTTTACATCCTATTTGACAGGTAGAGACCCTTGGTTTTAAACAGCAGGGTCATTGACTGGGTTAAATCCTATTTAACAGTAGATAGCCCTTGGTTTTTAACAGCAGGTCATTGACTGGGTTAAATCCTATTTTAACGTGTAGAGACCCTTGGTTTTAACCAGCATGGTCATTGACTGGGTTACATCCTATTTTAAGCAGGTAGGAATACCCCTTGGTTTTTTAAAAACAGCAGGGTCATTGACTTGGTTTACATCCTATTTAATCATGTAGAGAATACCCTTGGTTTTAACATCAGGGTCATTTGGACTGGGTTACATCCTATTTAACAGGTATAGACTTCCTTGGTTTTAACAGCAGGGTCATTGAACTGGGTTTACATCCTATTTAACAGGTAGAGACCAATGTTTTGATGTTAATAGAAGCTGTGGGGTCCCGCAGGGGCGCAATCCTTTGTCCACCTTCTCTTCTAGGGAGCCTAGCGTTAAGAGGCGTTTGTGCCGAGTAAAGGTTGCTAGTTCGAATCCCTGAGCGCTGGCAAGGTGGAATGGGGTTAGGGTTTTAGGGTTTAGGGTTTAGGATTTCGAAGGATTCCTTTATCCTATTCCCAGGTATTCCTTACAGGAGTTGGGGTTTTTCAAATGTCCTCCCGGAAGGTGGTGAGGTGAATCCAGCAGACATGCTTCGTGCAGGTTTATCCAGATATCACTAATGGTAACAACCTTTCTCAG
>JAGTTL010000700.1:0-29925 GCA_036851935.1 Coregonus suidteri | reverse complement strand
TGTGTATTTAATTGCATCATAGTTTTCAAATGCATTGATAAGGATTTATGAGTTCATCGGGAGTACCTAGGTGGTTTGCCTGGGGCAGAGGGACCGTGAGAGAATTTTACTGTCTTGATTGATGGATGGATATCTGGAAAGATGGCTGCCAGACAGTTTTTCGCTCTCACACTCCATAAAGATTTGTTTCATATTTCATAGTAATGTATTCACACTTCATAAACATTTATTCATATTTCATAGAAAGGTATTTACACTCTAGAGGAGAAGGTTTTTGGTTTAATGTTAAAGATACTCAATAAGATAAATTGTTACTGGTCATAATCCTATTCTGTTTGTTTTCGAGACTTTTAGTTAGTCTCGAAGGGGGGATATGTCGTGTATGAAGATTATGACTATTCTAGAGGAACAAAGAGGGGATGTGTATCTTAGTTAAAAAATAGCCATTTGTGGGGTGACGCCCCAGGGGAGACAGGTGATTGGACAGCAGAGGGAGCAACCCATATTTTTGCATTGTTTATAAGTATATGCTGGAGGAAGGAGAGGTTAGAGCAGCCATTGCAATCTGGGACGTTGCTCTCCGGGTGATCTTGACACCTGTAACTCATGCTGAAAGCTTGTGATATGAATAAACTTATGATCAAAGGTTCAGTATGAGCAGACTCCTTTGTTTGACAGCAATGAGCACCAGCAGCGACAAGATACAACAAAGGCATTTGTGAAAATTCTATAGCAATATAGAGTGGGAAAGCGGCCGTGCGTTTGGACAATTACAGTAATAGACACTGCAGTAAATAAAACCGAATAAAAACATCTGTCTTGTCCAGGACCGGAGCCTACACAGACCGGTGCACTATAGCCAATCAGAACTATAGTAGACCTTTATACAAACAAGCCATTTGCCACACGGGCCTGCCATCATTCACTTTGATCTAGACTGTGTGTTTACAGGCAGTTTCAACAGCGCGACTTTAGATCATTAGAACGCATTCGCCAAAAACATTCCTTCTGCAGCTTGTCTGCCAATGCATGCTTGTCCCAACCAAGCACCCAAGCTAACTGGCTAAGGTTGGCTAACTTGCTAGCTAGCTACTTCCAGACACAAATGAGAGAACACCTCACTCTGACCATTTTACTCGCCGTAGCAGAGCTGGTTAGGATGTTTACATGTTATCTAGAGCGTTCTTGACTAACTACTACTTGTTTTGCCTATGTTTACTGACACCGGTCATTTCAGCCAGGTGTTGCGCGTTCGTACTTCATCAGTTGTTCTGCGCTCTGTCATACGAGAGTGCTCTGAAAATCGGAGAAGATAGCTAGTCGTTAAAGTTCTTTTTTTGTTTCATTTGTTGTATTATTTTTATTTTATTTTTTATTCTTTCATTTTTATTTTTTTTGGGGGGGGGGAATGGATCAGCTTTTGCAGATAGATTGTATCTCTATCAATGTAATTGTCTGCATCACTTTCAATCCCCCATGTTTTTTTAAAATATATATATACTCCCCTACTTTTTCAACCCCACCTCCTTTCCCCTTGGAGTAAATTAGTGAACAACAATGCCCAGGCCTCTGACTTCCGGTCTATACTTACATCTACACCTTATGGACAGAGTTAATTTTACAATAATTATATTATATATATATATTATATATATATAATATAATTAGCGTTATTGACTACTACTACTTGTTTTGCCTATGTTTATATATTCGAACTTCTTCTACTCTCAAACCTCTCCGATTTGTCCATCCGGTTTGCTTCTATATGCTATATCTTTCTAACTAGTATACTGTGCTCTTTCCCAAAAGCTCCCAACATACAACCTATATACTTATTTTATGGTCACAGTTTGCTTCTTACATTATTAGCTATCTTATTATGGTTATTATTTGTTGTTGTTTGTTGTTTAGTCCCATCCTTCAACTCTATTCAATACCTCCCATCTATCTCTTAACACCATCCATATAGGATTTCTATTTGCCATATATATTTCAACCGTTCTGTGATGTTTTACAAAAGTTCTGAACCTTTCTATTCTCATTGCTTCTACAGATTGTGAATTAAAAATAAACATTTTTGCTAAAAGTATTATTATATTATTGATTGATTGACTATGACTTTTCAGATCACCCAGTAATGCTATCTGCAAGGTTAGCTCCAGGTAAATATTGCAATCCTTTAGCCATTCCTGGACCTGTGTCCAAAAACAAGCTACAAATGGACAGAACCAAAACAAATGATCTAATGATTCTGTCTCTTCACAGCAAAATCTGCAGAGCTGGGAAGATTGTGTCCCCCATACAAATAACATTCTATTGGTAGCAAGAATTTTATATAATAATTTAAATTGAAAGATTCTAATTTTTGAATCCGGTGTCGTTTTGTGTGTCAGTTCATAAACACTATGCCATGGGATCGGTACGTCAAAGATCTCTTCCCAACTATTTTGCAATCTATATGGGACAGCTGTCAATCCTTTGGTCCTTAAGTGAAACTGATATACTTTTTTATTTATCACAGTTTTCCTTAACCAATTATGTTCTTTAATGCAAGGCCGACAGACAAGTTCCTTACTTTCTCCCCCTTCCACTTTCCTCTTCCAATTTTGCGGTAATGCTGCAATTATTTGGTTGTAATTTTGGGTAGAGCAGACATTTCCATATGTTTTTGTTAGCTGCATGTGCAACATAACTCCACCAGTCCTACCGATGATGTCATTTACGAAGATTATACCTTTTTTAAACATTCTGTGCATAGCTAGAGATGTACAGTGAGGGAAAAAAGCATTTGATCCCCTGCTGATTTTGTACGTTTGCCCACTGACAAAGAATTGATCAGTCTATAATTTTAATGATAGGTTTATTTGAACAGTGAGAGACAGAATAACAACATAAAAATCCAGAAAAACGCATGTCAAAAATGTTATAAATTGATTTGCATTTTAATGAGGGAAATAAGTATTTGACCCCCCTCTCAATCAGAAAGATTTCTGGCTCCCAGGTGTCTTTTATACAGGTAACGAGCTGAGATTAGGAGCACACTCTTAAAGGGAGTGCTCCTAATCTCAGCTTGTTACCTGTATAAAAGACACCTGTCCACAGAAGCAATCAATCAATCAGATTCCAAACTCTCCACCATGACCAAGACCAAAGAGCTCTCCAAGGATGTCAGGGACAAGATTGTAAACCTACACAAGGCTGGAATGGGCTACAAGACCATCGCCAAGCAGCTTGGTGAGAAGGTGACAACAGTTGGTGCGATTATTCGCAAATGGAAGAAACAAAATAACTGTCAATCTCCCTCGGCCTGGGCTTCATGCAAGATCTCACCTCGTGGAATTGCAATGATCATGAGAACGGTGAGGAATCATCCCAGAACTACACGGGAGGATCTTGTCAATGATCTCAAGGCAGCTGGGACCATAGTCACCAAGAAAACAATTGGTAACACACTACGCCATGAAGGACTGAAATCCTGCAGCGCCCGCAAGGTCCCCCTGCTCCAGAAAGCACATATACAGGCCCGTCTGAAGTTTGCCAATGAACATCTGAATGATTCAGAAGAGAACTGGGTGAAAGTGTTGTGTTCAGATGAGACCAAAATCGAGCTCTTTGGCATCAACTCAACTCGCCGTGTTTGGAGGAGGAGGAATGCTGTCTATGACCCCAAGACACCATCCCCCACCGTCAAACATGGAGGTGGAAACATGCTAATGGGACCCACCGCATCAAAACACAGGGCCATGTCGTCAAATCTTGGATGAGGTATTCCAGGGCATTGAAATGTCGTGGATGGGGTATTCCAGCATGACAATGACCCAAAACACACGGCCAAGGCAACAAAGGAGTGGCTCAAGAAGAAGCACATTAAGGTCCTGGAGTGGCCTAGCCAGTCTCCAGACCTTAATCCCATAGAAAATCTGTGGAGGGAGTTGAAGGTTAGAGTTACCAAACGTCAGCCTCGAAACCTTAATGACTTGGAGAAGATCTGCAAAGAGGAGTGGGACAAAATCCCTCCTAAAATGTGTGAAAACCTGGTGGCCAACTACAAGAAACGTCTGACCTCTGTGATTGCCAACAAGGGTTTTGCCACCAAGTACTAAGTAATGTTTTGCAGAGGGGTCAAATACTTATTTCCCTCATTAAAATGCAAATCAATTTATAAAATTTTTGATATGCGTTTTTCTGGATGTTTTTGTTGTTATTCTGTCTCTCACTGTTCAAATAAACCTACCATTAAAATTATAGACTGATCATGTCTTTGTCAGTGGGCAAACGTACAAAATCAGCAGGGGATCAAATACTTTTTTCCCTCACTGTATAGTCAGTCACTCACTCCTCCAATGGCATAACATACTCCTAGCAGCTAGCTATCTAGCTAACGTCTCCGTGTTTTTAGCTTGCTACATAAATAGATACGCTAGCCTATTAGCCACGTTATGACTGACTTGTGATCATTGCCCTTCCTAGTTTTTGATTGTATTGATCAGTTTTTCCCAGCCTATTATTTACATTAATCAGTTTTTTGTCCAGAATATTGAGTTAATGTTTTTTTAAACTGAAACAGTGCATCCCGAATGGAGGCAGCAAGCCACAATGTTATATATACCAGGCCAGTAAAGATTTATTTGGGATGTCCGCGGGTATTACAACCTGATAGCAATATTCTTTTTTGGACTACCAATAATTGTATTGGTGAATTATATTAATCATGCATTGAACTGCATCCATCTATTCTGCCAACAATGCCTTAGTGTACGTCATGGAACGTTGAGTCAATTAGAACCTATTTTTAAAACCTTGTATAAAGTTGGCTTTGTAGCATAAACTGAGTATTTTATATTTTTGACTGATATAATGATTGTTTGTTTCATATCTGCAAAGCAGTTAAAACGCTGTCAGTTCCACTTTAAACTTTAGGTCAATGGTTACTTTGTGTTCTAAACGTGAATTTTTTTTTTTGCAATGGGAAGTATTAGTTGTAAATTGTGGCTACTAGCACACAACTACTAGCACACAGCTCGGACACCCATGCATACCCCACAAGACATGCCACCAAAGGTCTCTTCACAATCCCCAAGTCAAGAACAGACTATGGGAGGCACGCAGTACTACATAGAGCCATGGCTACATGGAACTCTATTCCACATCAGGTAACTGATGCAAGCAGTAGAATCAAATTTAAAAAACTGATAAAAAATACACCTTATGGAACAGCGGGGACAGTGAAGAGAGACACACACACAGGCACAGACACACATACACATGATATGACACGCACTCTACACACACATATACACGTGAATGTTGTATTGTAAATATGTGATAGTGGAGTAGTGGCCTGAGGGAACACACTAAATGTATTGGGTAAAGTGTTATGAAATGTAATGTCATGTGATCCTTAATAAATACAAATACAAAAGGTCTAACTTCATCTGTGCATTATTACAATTAGTTGAAATAGGGCCATGTTAGCTCTACATTAGAGAATTGGTGAAGGCATTGTTGGTTTCCAGGTTCCCACGTCATTGCTTTCACCAACCTAACCATGTCAGAATCAGATCAGTGATTAAAAGAAGAAAGGCAAAGTAACACTATCATTCCATATCATCATCGATGCTGCTTTCAAAGGTTGATAATTATTCAATGCCAATGAGTTACCACTGAACATATACAGTGGGGAAAAAATAGTATTTAGTCAGCCACCAATTGTGCAGGTTCTCCCACTTAAAAAGATGAGAGAGGCCTGTAATTTTCATCATAGGTACACGTCAACTATGACAGACAAAATGAGATTTTTTTTCTCCAGAAAATCACATTGTAGGATTTATAATGATTTTATTTGCAAATTATGGTGGAAAATAAGTATTTGGTCAATAACAAAAGTTTCTCAATACTTTGTTATATACCCTTTGTTGGTAATGACACAGGTCAAACGTTTTCTGTAAGTCTTCACAAGGTTTTCAACACTGTTTGCTGGTTTCTAAGGCACTCATCGCAGTGCACTGTTGCTGGTTCAGATATTAGCTTGGAACCCATTGGCGCCTGGCCCATGGCCGGCAGATCTGCAATGCCAGGGTTGTGGGTTCTCCCACAGGGGGATGACATTTTTTTTATGTAAGTCGCTCTGGATAAGAGTGTCTGCTAAATGACGTAAATGTATTTTGGCATTCCTCCATGCAGATCTCCTCTAGAGCAGTGATGTTTTGGGGCTGTCGCTGGGCAACACGGACTTTCAACTCCCTCCAAAGATTTTCTATGGGGTTGAGATCTGGAGACTGGCTAGGCCACTCCAGGACCTTGAAATGCTTCTTACGAAGCCACTCCTTCGTTGCCCGGGCGGTGTGTTTGGGATCATTGTCATGCTGAAAGACCCAGCCACATTTTCATCTTCAATGCCCTTGCTGATGGAAGGAGGTTTTCACTCAAAATGTCACGATACATGGCCCCATTCATTCTTTCCTTTACACGGATCAGTCGTCCTGGTCCCTTTGCAGAAAAACAACCCCCAAAGCATGATGTTTCCACCCCCATGCTTCACAGTAGGTATGGTGTTCTTTGGATGCAACTCAGCATTCTTTGTCCTCCAAACACGACGAGTTGAGTTTTTACCAAAAAGTTATATTTTTGGTTTCATCTGACCATATGACATTCTCCCAATCCTCTTCTGGATCATCCAAATGCACTCTAGCAAACTTCAGACGGGCCTGGACACGTACTGGCTTAAGCAGGGGGACACGTCTGGCACTGCAGGATTTGAGTCCCTGGCGGCGTAGTGTGTGTTACTGATGGTAGGCTTTGTTACTTTGGTCCCAGCTCTCTGCAGGTCATTCACTAGGTCCCCCCGTGTGGTTCTGGGATTTTTGCTCACCGTTCTTGTGATCATTTTGACCCCACGGGGTGAGATCTTGCGTGGAGCCCCAGATCGAGGGAGATTATCAGTGGTCTTGTATGTCTTCCATTTCCTAATAATTGCTCCCACAGTTGATTTCTTCAAACCAAGCTGCTTACCTATTGCAGATTCAGTCTTCCCAGCCTGGTGCAGGTCTACAATTTTGTTTCTGGTGTCCTTTGACAGCTCTTTGGTCTTGGCCATAGTGGAGTTTGGAGTGTGACTGTTTGAGGTTGTGGACAGGTGTCTTTATACTGATAACAAGTTCAAACAGGTGCCATTAATACAGGTAACGAGTGGAGGACAGAGGAGCCTCTTAAAGAAGAAGTTACAGGTCTGTGAGAGCCAGAAATCTTGCTTGTTTGTAGGTGACCAATACTTATTTTCCACCATAATTTGCAAATAAATTCATTAAAAATCCTACAATGTGATTTTCTGGAGAAAAAAAAATCTCAATTTGTCTGTCATAGTTGACGTGTACCTATGATGAAAATTACAGGCCTCTCTCATCTTTTTAAGTGGGAGAACTTGCACAATGGTGGCTGACTAAATAAAACATTTTCCCCACTGTATCTAACTTGAATATTTCCCTATATTCATTTTCAGATTTATTTTTTGAATAGATTAGGAACATAAACAAAGTAACAGTTGAACCAGTTATTCCATACAATGTTTCGAAGTTTAAGTCAACTTTAGAAACAATTGGCTGATTTCCCATGGGCACCCATGACTGGTTCTTGGTCCCCCTTGGCCCCCCCCGATATTGTTTTCCGCCTAGAAATGCCCCTGAGAATTTTGTGTGTATAAAGATTGGGACTGAGCCTCACAGACAACAGGTTGTGCTACTACTACTACTACTACTACTACTACTACTACTACTACTACTACATTTACATTTACATTTACTACTACTACTACTACTACTACTACTACTAAAACCACCACTACTACTACTACTATTAACAGACAACATTACCTATTGAAGGGATGAGGGGTGCTGTAGCTTTGCTGGTGTTTCTGTTCTGTCTGTTTGGGGCATGGGCCAAGGGAGAGAGTGGAGAAGGGATTGACCAGAATACTCCATTCCTTACCCTTGACCATCTATTGGATGAGATTAAGATTCTGAAAACTACACTCGACACCACAATAAGAAGAGTGGATAGGGTGGAGAAAAAGAATGAAGGTACTGTAATAATACACATACATAGAGGGAGAAGGCAAGTAATAAAAGATGATTGATCTAATGTAGTAATTTATTTTCATGCTATTTTAGTCCTGGATGCCAAATTGAAAGCCAGTAAGATCAAGTTGGAGGAACTGACGAACACGACAGCAGGTCATTATCAAATGTAGGATATTTGCTACAATACTGGGCATTAAAAAGTTACTTTTTCTAAATGCCTTTTCACAAACTCTTGCAGGGTGGTACCTAGCACCAAGATCATTACATAATGAAATCACTTATTTTCATGGTTTAGCCTTGAACACCAAATTGACAGCCAGTGAGAGAAGGGGCATGCATAGACATTTGGGGAGGGCAGGTGCTTAAAATAAAAAAGGGCAACAAAAAAAATGTATAACTCGGAATTCATGACATAGTCCTAACAACTGCCTCTGTATCCAAAATGTCTAAATGTATAGGCCTATTTATTTTCTATAACACTCACTCGTCATCACACATTGTAAGGAAGGTAGTATCAGTGACTCCTAGTCCTACTAACTAGAGACGACTAGCGATGATTGACATCGGGAAAAGAGTGGCTATCAGCTGATCATAGCAAATGATGATGTAAATCTGCTCGCTAGTTAATTAGCTAGTTAGAAGCAAACTCGTTTTTACTTGATTTGTGTTGTTCTGCTGCTGACATCTGCCTCAAGCAGTCGAATTGCCCCCTTCTCTGTCCCTAACAATGAGAGACGTATGACAGATCCAACTCAAAAGTAGCGTACTTTCAGCATTCAAACTCTACGCCCAGCGCCCGTAGCCAGTGGTCACTGCATGCAGAAGTCAGTTTGATGTGCAATGTGTTAGTTTGATGTGCAATTAGTTACATTTAAAATAAATACAATGTAAAAGGCCTCAAAATTTAACAAAAAAAGCTATGAATAAAATACAAGAACTCCATCATGCTGCAAGGGCACTTTTTCATAGGAGGGCAAAAGAGCATGTGCTCGGGCACTGGTTAAGCCCTATCTGTGCACGTGTCTAAATGAGAGCCAGCTGGAGGAACTGAAAGGAAAGAATGCAGGTGGCTAAAACATTTTATTTACCATGCTTTACCTGAACAGGATTGACCTTCAGAATGTGATAAGACAGCCAGTGACAGACAGGTGGAGGAACTAAAGAAAGGGAATGCATGTAATGAAAGGACAGGACTTGTACAGTATAAACTCACATGATTCACTCTTATTTTCCTACTTTGTGATTTTAGCCTTGGAGGACAGACTGAGTTCAAGTGAGAGGCAGGTAGCTGAATTGGAGAAAGAGAATGCAGGTAATAGCTAATGACATAATGTTCAATAGAAAAATACACAGCTCTGTACTGGATATTGCCTATTGCTTCTGGAAGTTGACTTGCATTATCAATGATATTTATATAATTCAAGGCCAATCAGTAGAATTGTCAGCCCTGGAAACCAGAGCGACAGCCAGTGAGAATCAGGTGGAGGAACTGAAGAAAGAGAATGCAGGTAAGATAAGAAATGATGAACTAATGAAAATGTGTGAGAGCTGGTGTGGTGTTTTTGGGTTTTCTTTAAAAGGAAAGATACAACATAGCAAATGTCGGCTGTGCGTAGTAGATCACTGGGTGTTGACGAATGGTGGCGATTCAACACCAGATTCAACGGCCAGTATCAATTTGTAAAGTTAGATACCAAATAATCTGTGCACTCTAAAGTTGAATTGGGTGTTCATAAACAGGGCCGGATTACTGAAGGGGCATGCAGGGCACGTGTCCCAGGGCTGGAGGTTGGGGGGCCCCCAGATAGCATATGATAGCAAAACCTGCACAATTTCCTTTCAGCCTCATGGCAAAATGTATAGAATAGCAGGAAATTAGCTTTAAAACTACATTTCCTCTTAGCCTCATGACAAATGTGTAGAATAGCATTATAAAACATCACATTTTTCTCTCTGCACCATTTTATTTAACGGCGAAAATCCTGTGTTTCAATGTCAAACAGTTTTGTTATATTTCAGTCTTCTTCTGATGCAAACTGAAAATGTAATACATTTCAACTCTATATCTGACATGGTACAGGTTTGTTTAAGACTACCAAGAATCACTCTGTGTAACCCTGATTTAGCCCACTGCAGTAAAAGTTTAAGTGCTTGGATCCCTGCTATCCCTAAAGGGAGATTTACTTCTAGCCGACTCGGCTAGAAGTAAATATATATGAACTATATATTTACTTGTGAATACAAATTCGGAGCATGTCGGAAGTGTGTTGGAGGCTGTTGGTTGAAATTCTCCTGGAGAATCTGATGGTCTCGTTGGTTCAACCTCCTTCGACACTAGAAAATCACGAGCCAATCACCACATAGCACGGGACGTTCCCAACGGTGCCCATGTGGACAGAAAGCGCATGCAGTGCTGAATATTATGAAGGCGATATCATCATTTGATTTCTCTGAAAAATGTTGTGGGTAACAGCGCAACTCATCTGTATTTATTACCTACAGCCAAAAATAATTTTGCCGGTCACCTCACCAGCATTTCGACCAGAAATTAGACTTTCCTGAATTGAATCCTTTTTTGTACCCCCTGAGGCAGTTCCACTGATCCCAGGGGCTGCTCCAAGACGCCTTCGATGAAAAAGAGTGGGCTTTAAGTCTGACTCAGGAGGCGTGCATACTAACCACCTCTTCCGAGTATATTACTCGCTAATGTTCAGTCCCTGGACAATAACATAGATGAGCTCAGGGCGAAGATCTGCTTCCAGAGAGACATCAGGGACTGTAACACACTCTGTTTCACGGAATATGGCTCTCTCCGGATGTACTGTCCTCCTCCATTCAGCCAGCGGGGTTCTCCGTACAGTGCGTGGACAGGAAGAAAGAACTCTCCGGGAAAAAGAAAGGCGGAGATATATGTTTCATGATTAACGACTCATGGTGTGATTGTGGTAACGTACAGTAATTCAAGTCCTTTTGTTCTCCCAATCTGGCATATCTCACCATCAAATGCCGTCCACATTACCTCCCGAGAGAATTATCTTCAGTCATCGTCACGGCCATGTATATTCCCCCTCAAGCCAACACCACGATTGCTCTGAAAGAACTACACTGAACTTTGTGCAAACTGGAAACTGCATATCCTGAGGCCGCATTTGTTGTAGCCTGCGACTTTAATAAAGAAAATCTTAGGAAAAAGCTACCAAAGTTTTATCAACACACCTACTGCGCTACTTCCCCTTCCGGGTTGGCTACAAGGCCCTGCCTCGCCCTCCCCTCGGCAAATCAGATCACGCCTTCATTCTGCTCCTCCCCTCCTATAGGCAGAAACTTAAACAGGAAGTGCCCGGGTAAGGACTGTTCAACGTTGGTCTGACCAATCGGAATCTATGCTTCAAGATTGTTTTGATCACGCGGACTGGGATATGTTCCAGAATAGGATTGATGTGTACACTGACTCGGTGACTGAGTTCATCAGGAAGTGCATAGAGGATGTTGTTCCCACTGTGACGATTAGAAACTTATCCAAACAAAACCCTGTGGATAGATGTCAGCATTCGCGCAAAACTGAAAGCGCGAACCACCGCATTTAACCACAGCAAGGTGACTGGGAACATGGACAAGTATAAACAGTCTAGCTATGCCCTCCGTAAGACAATAAAACAGGAAAAATGTCAGTACAGAGACAAAGTGGAGTCGCAATTCAACAGCTCAGACACGAGACATATGTGGCAGGGACTCCAGACAATCACAGATTATAAAGGGAAAGCCAGCCATGTCGCGATCACTGACGCCTTGCTCCTGGACAAGCTAAACACCTTCTTTGCCCGCTTTGAGGAAAACACAGTGCCGCCAACTGTGAGCCCTCGTTCTCCGTGGCCGACCTGAGTAAGACATTTAAGCGTGTTAAACCTTGCATGGCTGTCGGCCCAGATGGCATCCCAAGCTGCGTCCTCAGGGCATGTGCAGACCAGCTGGCTGGAGTGTTTACGGACATTTAATCACTCCCTATCCCAGTCTGTTGTCCCCACTTGCTTCAAGATGTCCACCATTGTTCCTGTACCGAAGAAAGTGAAGGTAACTGAACTTAATGACTATTCTGTTATCATGAAGTGCTTTGAGAGGCTAGTTAAGGATCATATCACCTCCACCTTACCCGACACCCTGGACCCACTACAATTTGCATACTGCCCCAACAGATCTACCGTTGACGCCAACGCACCGCACACTGCCTATCCCTTCTGGACAAGAGAAATATCTGTGTAAGAATGCTGTTCATTGACTACAGCTCATCCTCCAACACAATAGTGCCCTCCAAGCTCGTCACTAAGCTTGGAGCCCTGGGTCCGAACCCCGCCCTGTGCAACTGGGTCCTGGACTTCCTGACGGGCCGACCCCAGGTGGTGAAGGTAGGCAACAACACCTCCGCTACGCTGATCCTCAACACGGGGGGCCCGGAAGAGTGCATGCTCAGCCCCCTCCTGTACTCCCTGTTCACCCATGACTTCGTGGCCACGCACGTCTCCAACTCAATCATCAAGTTTTCAGATGACACAATAGTGGTAGGCCTGATTACCAACAATGACGAGACAGCCTACGTCGCTGTAGGGCCCTGGCGGAGTGGTGGCAGGAAATTAACCTCTCCCTAAACATCAACAAAATGAAGGAGCTGATCGTGGACTTCAGGAGCACATCCCCATCCGAGAAAGGATGGCGCCGGAGGGGATGGCTGCCTTTTTACGGGCTCCTAACCAATTGTGCTGTTTTTTCGCATTGTTTGTAACTTATTTTGTACATAATGTTGATGCTACCGTCTCTTATGACCGAAAAGAGCTTCTGGATATCAGAACAGCGATTACTCACCTCAAATTGGACGAAGAGGTTTTCTTTAATGAGTCTGACGCGAAGGATATAATGTTTCTCCCGGACAAGGCCCAAATCCCTGTCATTCGCATGAAGAAAATAATGAAATACAGGGGGCACAGATCAAGGTGCCTTGGCAAGTGGGTAACCCGCCTCTACCATCCATTCTATTGGCCAACGTGCAATCACTGGAGAATAAATTGGATGAGCTCCGTTCAAGACTATCCTACCAACGGGACATTAAAAACTGTAATATCTTATGTTTCACTGAGTCGTGGCTGAACGACGACACAGATAATATACAGTTGGCTGGGTTTTCCATGCATCGGAAGGACAGAACAGCTACGTCCGTTAAGACAAGGGGTGGGGGTGTGTGTCTATTTGTCAATAACAGCTGGTGCACAATGTCTAATATTTAGGTAGTCTTGAGGTATTGCTCGCCTGAGGTAGAGTACCTCATGATAAGCTGTAGACCACACTATCTATCAAGAGAGCTGTTCATTGACTACAGCTCAGCGTTCAACACCACAGTGCCCACAAAGCACATCACTAGGCTAAGGACCCTGGGACTAAACACCTCCCTCCGCAACTGGATCCTGGACTTCCTGACGGGCCGCCCCCAGGTGGTAAGGGTAGGCAACAACACATCTGCCACGCTGATCCTCAACACAGGGGCCCCTCAGGGGTGCATGCTTAGTCCCCACCTGTACTCCCTGTTCACCCACGACTGCGTGGCCAAGCATGACTCCAACACCATCATTACATTTGCTGACGACATAATGGTGGCAGGCCTGATCACCGACAACGATGAGACAGCCTATAGGGAGGAGGTCAGAGACCTGGCAGTGTGGTGCCAGGACAACAACCTCTCCCTCAACGTGACCAAGACAAAGGAGATGATCGTGGACTACAGGAAAGATGGGCTGAACACTCCCCCATTCACATCGACGGGGCTGTAGTGGAGCGGATCGAGAGTTTCAAGTTCCTTGGTGTCCACATCACCAACAAACTATCATGGTCCAAACACACCAAAAAAAGTTGTGAAGAGGGCACGACAACGCTTTTTCCCCCTCAGGAGACTGAAAAGATTTGGCATGGATCCCCAGATTCTTAAAAAGTTATACAGCTGCACCATCGAGAGCATCCTGACCGGTTGCATCACAGCCTGGTATTGCAACTGCTCGGCATCCGACTGTAAGGCGCTAGAGGGTAGTGCATACGGCCCAGTACATCACTGGGGTCAAGCTTCCTGCCATCCAGGACCTATATACTAGGCAGTGTCAGAGGAAGGCCCAACAAATTGTCAAAGATTCCAGTCACCCAAGTCATAGACTGTTCTCTCTGTTACCGCATGGCAAGAGGTACCGGAGCGCCAAGTCTAGGTCCAAAAGGCTCCTTAACAGCTTCTACCCCCAAGCCATAAGACTGCTGAACAATTAATCAAATGGCCACCCGGACTATTTGCATTGACCCCGCCCCCCGCCTTTGTTTTTACACTGCTGCTTCTCGCTGTTTATTATCTATGCATAGTCACTTTACCCCTACCTACATGTACAAATGACCTCAACTCACCTGTTCCTCCGCACATTGACTCGGTACCGGTACCCCCTGTATATAGCCTCATTATTGTTATTTTATTGTGTAACTATTTTCTTCTCTATTTTCTTAGAATTGCATTGTTGGTTATGGGCTTGTAAGTAAGCATTTCACGGTAAGGTCTACACCTGTTGTATTCGGCACATGTGACAAAGAAAATTTGATTCGATTTGACATCGACAGTGGAAAGGGCGAAAAGCTTCAAGTTCCTCGGCGTGCACATTACTGACAACCTGAAATGGACCACCCACACAGACAGTGTGGTGAAGAAATGTGTCTTGGCCCCAAAGACCCTCACAAACTTCTACAGATGCACCATTGAGAGCGTCCTGTCGGGCTGTATCACTGCAACCGCAGGGCTCTCTAGAGGGTGGTGCGGTCAGCCCAACGTATTACCAGGGGCACATTGACTGCCCTCCAGGACATCAAAGATCATCAAGGACCTCAGCCACCCGCGCACAGCCTGTTCACCCTGCTACCATCTAGAAGGCGTACAGGTGCATCAAAGCAGGGACCAAGAGACTGAAAAACAGATTCTATCTCGAGGCCATCAGACTATTAAATAGTCAACACTAGTTGACCTCCGCCCAGTATCCTGCCTGGACTTTAGTCACTGTTGCTAGCCGGCTACCACCTGGTACTCAACCCTGCACCTTAGAGACTACTGCCCTATGTACATAGTCATTGAACATTGGTCACTTTAATAATGTTTACATACTGTTCCACTTCATATGTATATACTGTATTCTAATCAAGGCTCATCCTATATAACTACTGCTGTACACACCTTTACTATTCATATACTGTCCATAATGTCATACACACCATCCATACATATACAGTACCAGTCAAAAGTTTGGACACTCCTACTCATTCAATGGTTTTTCTTTATTTTGTACTATTTTCTACATTGTAGAATAATAGTGAAGACATCAAAACTATGAAATAACACATATGGAATCATGTAGTAACCAAAAAAGTGTTAAACAAATCAAAATATATTTTATATTTGAGATTCTTCAAATAGCCACCCTTTGCCTTGATGACAGCTTTGCACACTCTTGGCATTCTCTCAACCAAATTCACCTGGAATGCTTTTCCAACAGTCTTGAAGGAGTTCCCGCATATGCTGAGCACTTGTTGGCTGCTTTTCCTTCATTCTGCGGTCCGACTCATCCCAAACCATCTCAATTGGGTTGAGGTCGGGGGATTGTGTTGTGATAATTGCGTTGTTTGCTCTATAACCTGTTAGTTCATATGCCTTGCCACTGTGAAATATAGGCCTAAGGGCGAGACAATAAGACAATGGCAGAATCAATTCAACCACACCTTTGTTTAATCACAAAACCGGAGAGCAACATCTGTCTGGTGGAGTCCACAAAGCATATTGCATGCAACAAAGTTACATGACCTACAGTATGGTCAATCAAGTTAATGTTTCCGACATTTTTGGACTACTGAACAACTATTGATTTAGAACACCGGAGAGTTACCGCAAGTCGCAAAGAAAACATGAGCTGCCTCCACTATTCCAGCATAATTTCAACTTCAACATTTCAACATCATCAAATCACCTATGCTTAGTCTAATACAGTGAAAACTAAAAGATTCCAAAAACAATTTTGTCCAGTCAACGTAAGCTAAATATCATGTGGCTGTCGACGGTACTGATTTCGGTGTGTGTGTGTGTGTGTGTGTGTGTGTGTGTGTGTGTGTGTGCATAAGTAGAATAAACATGTTGACTCACCCTACTTGTAGAGAAACGCCAACGCCAACGCCAACGCCATCTCTCTTTCATGTTGCCGAAACGGTCTATGACTCTGTCATACAGTACACGCTTTTAGTTTTTGTTGTCCTAGGCTACCTGGCCAAAATGCTTGCTCGCTAGTCTAACTTCCCTTAATGGGCAACGATTAGCCATCTAGTTAACATTAGCCTACTACATCTAGCTACATATTGAACTTCCATCCTCTCAGGCCAGAGGCACAATGTATGAATTTATGGTTGGATCAGAATCTACGTTATAATCATTGGCCAGTAAGGAGAATTAAGTAAGTCCAAATCTCCATCCATGGTTAATTAGGAATGGGCCAATTTTAGCTAGCTAGCCGCCGGAGGACAGTAACATAACGAGATGCAACAATTCAATTTGTTTCTGTCAATTACGTTTTTCTTTTGATGTGATGTGATTGGTGTGAAGCCAAATCCAAACTGGCTTCCCTTTATACTTTTTTGTGGTGCACCAGGACCAAGGGAGGACAAATGCTCGCTGGCTTCCTTGCATTCAATGCCACTGGCGGCAACAATGTCATTCATACTCTGTTATGATGAGTTTCTTGGGTATCAAGTAATTCATGATGCAAGAAGATATTTAACACTTAGATGGAGAGTTCACACATATTTCATAGATTCGGTACCGGCTTCGTCTAACAAAAGGAGCATGCTCTGCCTCTTGTCATCCGAACTACTAGACAAAGAAAATATCTCTATTCTTATAGACCCTGTTACATATTGCTTCCACAACATCTGGTAACCATCAGTTGGCACTCCCTTCTTTGATGGTATTATCTTGTACCCCAAGTCAGTATATCCCATCTATCAATCATTCTAAGATAAACACCAGTAAGCTCCCTTGACATACTGGAATCCAGTCTCTGTGGCACCAAGAATTACCTATCTACTAAATGTCCTTGTTCCCACAACACCATGAAGAGACATCATAACATACTCCTTTTGACCAGACAGCATCAGATAGACGGGCTACACATACAGAGACAGAGGGGTGCTGTTTCGCTCGGATGCTTTCTCTGGCGAGATACATTCAGCCTCTTGCGAATTGAAGGATAATTATGAAACAGAGACAAAATATGTTTTATTTTATATCAATTTATTTGTAAATTTTTGGGGGTATCCTGGCTTCCCTTGGGATCCGTGAATACACGCCACTAGAGGTCTGGGATGTATTAAGAAACAACACTAATATAAATTACTGTACAATTTTTACACTGAGTGTAGTTTAGCACTCTACAACTGGGCTAGGACAAGGGCTAGGACAAGATGGCGTATTGAATACACAGCGGTGCGAATCACCTCAAGATAAAAACGTAATATTCAATATCAGTAAGTTAGACTAAATATTAGCACTTTATATACTCGTGGGTAATAAAATTCAATCTGGATAATAACACAAAACAAATCATAAGGCTAGAGAAATGTATCGACAAATATTACAACAACAAGCAACAAGCAACACTCAAACATGACGGAGGATAAACGAGGAGAATCAATCTCCAAGAGAAAACGTGACTCCTCGACTGATACAGATGATTTATGCTTTTCACCATTGGGACTGGTAAGTGTGGAAAGCGATCTGTTGAAGTCGACAAATGACAAACTGGGCATACTAGAGTTGGTCAGTAATGATGTAAAAGAGTTTAAGGCGAGTCTTGAAATGAGTGACGAAAAAGCTGCGATAATGGAGAAAGATACAAAAAAGCTAAAAGGGACAGTCACTAAGACAGAAACGGACGTTAAGGAACTTAAAAAGGAGAACAACTTTCTGAGAGAAGACTTAATGTAGTACTTACGGGTATCCAAGAAAAAGAAGGAGAGGTTACCAAAAAAATTGTGAAGGACTTCTTTCTTACAGCGCTTCAAATCCCACTCGATGCCGTCAATAAAATCCAACTCGAACGTGTACACCGTTTCGGACGAAGAGGACAGAGATATGAGCGTCCAATCGTTGCCAAATTTGCTTTCTTTAAGGATAAAGTAATGGTTAAAAGCCTAGGTAAAAGATATGCTGGCACGAAAATATGCATGAATGATCAGTTCCCGAGGGAGATTGCAGAACGGCGCAAAGTTCTGTACCCAATCTTCAAGGAAAATAGATTAATAGGGAAGCGTGTTGCTCTCGTAGTCGATAAACTGTATGTTGACAACCAAATGTTCCACGACACAAAGACTACTCCATGGCTATTCTGAAAGTTCTAACAGAGGAGTCGAATAATGGAACACCCAATACTAGCCATGGTAGTGATTGTAATAATAAAACACATTTATAGTATTTATAGTATTTTATAAAGGGATAAGATGGTATTACAAGAAAGGATAACAAGCAAAATAATACATCTTCAAATATAACTAATTAGAACACAAGTACACAATCAAGATAGTGATCAAGATAGTGGAGATAAAAACATAGCAAACAGAAGACATAGAAGGCACAGTATGTGGGTATGTGTGGATGTATTGTGATGGAAGGTGTGGTGTGCGTTTTTGTGTTTGGAAAAATGTGGCATTAATTGAGTGAGAAAGGAAATGGTTGCATATCCCAGAACCAACGTATGTCTGTGAGCAGGGGTTTTGAAAAAAAGCTTTCAATTTTGTGCAGATGAGGGAAATACATTTTAAAATAAAGTATACATCTAATCTATTTTTTTATTGTCCTATCATGATGGAACGGTCCCCAACCCTATATCCTAGACACCCACCTGAGCGACCCATACACCAAAGAGAAGTCCCATCTGTTTTATGGCCCTGCTGTAAGTTACCTACAGTTGAAGTCGGAAGTTTACATACACCTTAGCCAAATACATTTAAACTCAGTTTTTCACAATTCCTGACATTTAATCCTAGTAAAAAATCCCTGTCTTAGGTCAGTTAGAATCACCACTTTATTTTAAGAATGTGAAATGTCAGAATAATAGTAGAGAGAATGATTTATTTCAGCTTTTATTTCTTTCATCACATTCCCAGTGGATCAGAAGTTTACATACACTCAATTAGTATTTGGTAGCATTGCCTTTAAATTGTTTAACTTGGGTCAAACGTTTCGGGTAGCCTTCCACAAGCTTCCCACAATAAGTTGGGTGAATTTTGGCCCATTCCTCCTGACAGAGCTGGTGTAACTCAGTCAGGTTTGTAGTCCTCCTTGCTCGCAGACACTTTTTCAGTTCTGCCCACACATTTTCTATAGGATTGAGGTCAGGGCTTTGTGATGGCCACTCGAATACCTTGACTTTGTTGTCCTTAAGCCATTTTGCCACAACTTTGGAAGTATGCTTGGGGTCATTGTCCATTTGGAAGATTAATTGGCGACCAAGCTTTAACTTCCTGACTGATGTCTTAAGATGTTGCTTCAATATATCCACATAATTTTCCTTCCTTGTGATGCCATCTATTTTGTGAAGTGCACCAGTTCCTCTTGCAGCAATGCACCCCCACAGCATGATGCTACCACCCCCGTACTTCACGGTTGGGATGGTGTTCTTCGGCTTGCATGGCATCCCCTTTTTCCTCCAAACATAATGATGGTCATTATGGCCAAACAGTTCTATTTTTGTTTCACCAGACCAGAGGACATTTCTCCAAAAAGTACGATCTTTGTTCCAATGTGTAGTTGCAAACCGTAGTCTGGCTTTTTAATGGCGGTTTTGGAGCAGTGGCTTCTTCCTTGCTGAGCGGCCTTTCAGGTTATGTCGATATAGGACTCGTTTTACTGTGGATATAGATACTTTTGTACCTGTTTCCTCCAGCATCTTCACAAGGTCTGTGCTGCTGTTCTGGGATTGATTTGCACTTTTTGCACCAAATTACGTTCATCTCTAGGAAGAACACATCTCATTCCTGAGCGATATGATGGCTGCGTGGTCCCATGGTGTTTATACTTGCGTACTATTGTTTGTACAGATGAACGTGGTACCTTCAGGCATTTGAAAATTGCTCCCAAGGATGAACCAGACTTGTGGAGGTCTACAATTTTTTTCTGAGGTCTTGGCTGATTTCTTTTGATTTTCCCATGATGTCAAGCAAAGAGGCATTGAGTTTGAAGGTAGGCCTTGAAATACATCCACAGGTACACCTCCAATTGACTCAAATTATGTCAATTAGCCTATCAGAAGCTTCTAAAGCTATGACAAAAAAAAATTGGAATTGTCCAAGCTGTTTAAAGGCACAGTCAACTTAGTGTATGTAAACTTCTGTTTTCCCTTTATTCAGATTACAACCTCTCACTTTCAGTTATTTGAAAAGGAAATCATCTCCCAAATATCACTATTTCTAAGACAAGCCATAGAAAGTTAGTTGCAATTTCAATGTAATCCTCCAGAAATGACAGAACAAATAATGCAACAAATATTGTGGTTAAACTCAAATATACTAATTGATCAAAAAAACATTATTTTTTGAAAGAATGTTTAAAAAAGTATAATCTTGGTAAATGATATCATAGATAGGACTGGTGGAGTTACGTCGCACATGCGGCTAACAAAAAAATATGGAAATGTCTGCTCTACCCAAAATTACAACCAAATAATTGCAGCATTACCGCAAAAATGGAAGAGGGAAAAAGTTAGGAACTTGTCTGTCGGCCCTGCATTAAAGACCATAATTGGTTAAAGAAAATTGTGATAAATAAAAAAGTATATCAGTTTCCTTTAAGGACCAAAGGATTGACAGCCATCCCATATACAGTGAGGGAAAAAAGTATTTGATCCCCTGCTGATTTTGTATGTTTGCCCACTGACAAAGACATGATCAGTCTATAATTTTAATGGTAGGTTTATTTGAACAGTGAGAGACAGAATAACAACAAAAAAATCCAGAAAAACGCATGTCAAAAATGTTATAAATTGATTTGCATTTTAATGATGGGGGTGGTGGGGTTGGAAAGTAATAAAGGGATATGTGTTTTTTAAGGATATGTGTATATATATGTATATGTATTTTTATATATGTATGTGTATATATATATACAGTGGGGAAAAAAGTATTTAGTCAGCCACCAATTGTGCAAGTTCTCTCACTTAAAAAGATGAGAGAGGCCTGTAATTTTCATCATAGGTACACGTCAACTATGACAGACAAATTGAGATTTTTTTTTTCTGAAAATCACATTGTCTGATTTTTTATGAATTTATTTGCAAATTATGGTGGAAAATAAGTATTTGGTCACCTACAAACAAGCAAGATTTCTGGCTCTCACAGACCTGTAACTTCTTCTTTAAGAGGCTCCTCTGTCCTCCACTCGTTACCTGTATTAATGGCACCTGTTTGAACTTGTTATCAGTATAAAAGACACCTGTCCACAACCTCAAACAGTCACACTCCAAACTCCACTATGGCCAAGACCAAAGAGCTGTCAAAGGACACCAGAAACAAAATTGTAGACCTGCACCAGGCTGGGAAGACTGAATCTGCAATAGGTAAGCAGCTTGGTTTGAAGAAATCAACTGTGGGAGCAATTATTAGGAAATGGAAGACATACAAGACCACTGATAATCTCCCTCGATCTGGGGCTCCACGCAAGATCTCACCCCGTGGGGTCAAAATGATCACAAGCAAAAATCCCAGAACCACACGGGGGGACCTAGTGAATGACCTGCAGAGCTGGGACCAAAGTAACAAAGCCTACCATCAGTAACACACTACGCAGCCAGGGACTCAAATCCTGCAGTGCCAGACGTGTCCCCCTGCTTAAGCCAGTACATGTCCAGGCCCATCTGAAGTTTGCTAGAGTGCATTTGGATGATCCAGAAGAGGATTGGGAGAATGTCATATGGTCAGATGAAACCAAAATATAACTTTTTGGTAAAAAACTCAACTCGTCGTGTTTGGAGGACAAAGAATGCTGAGTTGCATCCAAAGAACACCATACCTACTGTGAAGCATGGGGATGGAAACATCATGCTTTGGGGCTGTTTTTCTGCAAAGGGACCAGGACAATTGATCCGTGTAAAGGAAAGAATGAATGGGGCCATGTATCGTGAGATTTTGAGTGAAAACCTCCTTCCATCAGCAAGGGCATTGAAGATGAAACGTGGCTGGGTCTTTCAGCATGACAATGATCCCAAACACACCGCCCGGGCAACGAAGGAGTGGCTTCGTAAGAAGCATTTCAAGGTCCTGGAGTGGCCTAGCCAGTCTCCAGATCTCAACCCCATAGAAAATCTATGGAGGGAGTTGAAAGTCCGTGTTGCCCAGCGACAGCCCCAAAACATCACTGCTCTAGAGGAGATCTGCATGGAGGAATGGGCCAAAATACCAGCAACAGTGTGTGAAAACCTTGTGAAGACTTACAGAAAACGTTTGACCTGTGTCATTGCCAACAAAGGGTATATAACAAAGTATTGAGAAACTTTTGTTATTGACCAAATACTTATTTTCCACCATAATCTGCAAATAAATTCATACAAAATCCTACAATGTGATATTCTGGATTTTCTTTCCTCATTTTGTCTGTCATAGTTGACGTGTACCTATGATGAAAATTACAGGCCTCTCTCATATTTTTAAGTGGGAGAACTTGCACAATTGGTGGCTGACTAAATACTTTTTTTCCCCACTGTATATATATATTTGCGAGAGAAAAAAAAACATGTGGGGGATTGGAAGTGACTCAGACAATTATATTGATGGAAGTTACAATCTATCTGCAATATTAAAGCTGATCTACCCCCTAAAAAAATAATAATAATAAAGAAAACACTACAACTATGGATATTGACTGATATAATTCCAGATCAAGCAGCAGAACTGTCAGCCTTGGGTGCCAGAGTCACAGGCAGTGAAACCCAGGTGGAGAAACTGAAGAAAGAGAATGCAGGTAATAACGAGACAGGACTGCTGTGAATATAAACTGAGTCCACAAAACTTTAGGAACACCTGCTCTTTTCATGACATAGACTGACCAGGTGAATCCAGGTGAAAGCTATGATCCCTTATTGACGTAATTTCTTCAATCCACTTAAATCAGTGTAGATGAAGGGGAGGAGACAAGTTAAAGAAGGATTTTAAAGTCTTGAGACAATTGAGATATGGATTGTGTATGTGTGCCATTCAGAGGGTGAATGGGCATGACAAAATATTTAAGTGCCTTTGAACTGGGTATGGTAGCAGGTGGCAGGCGCACCAGTTTGAGTGTGTCAAGAACTGCAACGCTGCTGGGTTTTTCACACTCAACAGTTTCCTGTGTGTATAAAAATGGTCCACCACCCAAAGGACACAACTGTGGGAAGCATTGGGGTCAACATGGGCCAGCATCCCTGTGGAACGCTTTTGACGCCTTTTGGAGTCCATGCCCCAACGAATTGAGGGTGCTCTGAGGGCAAAGGGGGGGGGTGCAACTCAATATTAGGAAGGTGTTCCTAATGTGTTGTACACTCAGTGTATATGCCATAAAAAGTAGTGCTTGTCTAAACTCAGTAATGGTTGATTTAATAATAATTAATATGCCATTTAGCAGACGCTTTTATCCAAAGCGACTTACAGTCATGTGTGCATACATTTTTACGTATGGGTGGTCCCGGGGATCGAACCCACTACCCTGGCGTTACAAGCACCATGCTCTACCAATTGAGCTACAGAGGACCACATACGTTTAGCAATGTTTCTTTTCAGCCCTGGAGACCAGAGTGACAACCAATGAGAGACAGGTGGTGGAATTGAAGGAAGAGAATGCAGGTAATATGTGTTATAAAAAAGGATTTAGTTAATTATTTCCTCAGTTTAAAATGAACAGCTCTGGATATTGCCTTGATTGCCTCTAGATTATGTAGTATTATATATTTGTGTAATTTCAGCCCAAGCAGCAAAGGTGTTAGTCCTGGAGACCAGAGTGACAGACAGTAAGAGTCAGGTGGAAGAAGTGAAGAAAGAGAATGCAGGTAAGATAAGAAATTATGAATTAATGAAAATGTTTGAGATACAATGTGGTGTTGTGGTTCTTATTGAGCTGGTAAAGTCAGATGCCAAATCATCTGAGCACTCGAAAGTCGAATTGGGTTTACCTCAAGGTTCAGTGCTTTTCACACTGCAATTTTCACATAATTCTTTACGGGATTATCTTATCATTTTAATCAATGACTGAATCAAACTGCTCATAACTACTGAACCAAAATTGTGCCAAGTGCTTAGTTTACATGAATGACTCTGATGTGAAAGATGTATTCAAAGACAATGAATGCACAATGAAAGGTTCTGAACGTAAGATAGAGAGCATCACAATCATTACAAATGTTAACACTTTAATTTTGTGCTAAGTCTTTCGAAAATGGACTAATTATAACATGTTTACTTTTCTTTTTTTTGGGGGGGGGGGGGGGGGTAGATAAATCAATAAAAACGATGTTGAGCTAAATCACAGATGATCAGTAAAACCATGACACCTGGGATATTTTAGGAAACAACACTAATATAATAGTGAACATTCTTCACATTCATGTAGTTTGATAGTAAATAACACTCACCAACTCTGGATATTGACTTTTATAATTCCAGCCCAAGCAGCAGAACTGTCATCCTTGGGTACCAAAGTTACAGCCAGTGAGACTCAGGTGGTAGAACTGAAGAAAGCAAATGCAGGTAATAACGAGAGATGACTGCTGTGAATATAATGGTATGAAAAGTAGTGCTTCTCTCAAATCATTGGGAGAGAAGGTAGCTTAGTGGGTAAGGGCGTTGTGCCAGTAACTGAAAGGTCGCTGGTTCTAATCCCCGAGCCGACTAGGTGAAAAATCTGTCGATGTGCCCTTAAGCAAGGCACTTAACCCTAATTGCTCCTGTAAGTCGCTCTGGATAAGAGTGTCTGCTAAATGACGGAAATGTAATTGTTGGTTGGTTGATTAGTTTATCAATGTTTATTTTCAGCCCTGGAGGCCAGAGTGACAGCCAGTGAGACCCAGGTGGAGGAACTGAGGGAAGAGAATGCATGTACGTACATATAAGATTGTTATGAAAAACTGAAAAATGTATACAATGTGTTATTAACAATTGTAATTTAACAGCTCTGGATATTGCCTTGATTGACTCTGGATGTTGATACATGTAGTATACTATATTTCTATATTTCAGCCCAAGCAGCAAAGGTGTCAGCCTTGGGGACTAGAGTTACAGCCAGTGAGACACAGGTTGTGGATTTGAAGAAAGAGAATGCAGGTAAAAACGAAAGAGGACTACTGTGAATTTACAAGTCATCAAAATAAGTGCTTGTCTCAACTCAGTAATGGATGATACATTTAGCAATGCTTCTTTTTAGCCCTGGAGGCGAGAGTGACAGCCAGTGAGAGCCATGTGGTGGAACTGAAGAAAGAGAATGCAGGTACATGTAATAAATAATGATTTCCTTAATTGAAAACAGCTTTGGATATTGCCTTGATTGCCTTTGGATATTGGTACATATAGTCTATGCTATATTTGATAATTTCAGCCCAAGCAGCAAAGGTGTCAGCCCTGGAGAACAGAGTAGCAGCCAGTGAGAGTCAGGTGGAGGAAGTGAAGAAAGAAAATGCAGGTAACATAAGCTATGTTCAATGTGCTTAATCATGAGTTTAATAAGAATGGTTAGGCCTACTGTTGATCATTTTCAAACAATTTCAGCCTTGGACACCAGAGTGACAGCCAGTGAGAGCCAGCTGGAGGAACTTTTGTAATTTGAGTGAACTATCACTTTAATTAATTAATGTAATTAATTATTTTCTAGCCCTGGAGGCCCGAGTAACAGCCAGTGACAGACAGGTGGAGGAACTGAAGAATGGGAATGCAGGTAATGAAAGGACAAACATAATATAAACTCACATCCGTCACCCTTGTGTTGTTTTACGTTAAATAACACTGTTAATTATTTAAATATTCTACATTTTCCCGATTTTAGCCTTGGAGGCCAGACTAAATTCCAGTGAGAGCCAGGTGGAGGACATGAAGAAAGAGAATTCTGGTAATAATGAGATCTGAATCTGAATGAAAGCTGAATCTCTATAAAAAATATTTGCTTAATAATTAATTCAATACAAATGTTAACAACATTGATTTATGATTCCAGCCCAAGCAGCAGAACTGTCAGCATTGAGGACTAGAGTTACAGCCAGTGAGACACAGGTTGTGGATTTGAAGAAAGAGAATGCAGGTAAAAACGAAATTGGACTACTGTGAATATACAAGTCATCAAAATAAGTGCTTGTCTCAACTCAGTAATGGATGATACATTTAGCATTGCTTCTTTTTTAGCCCTGGAGGCGAGAGTGACAGCCAGTGAGAGCCATGTGGTGGAACTGAAGAAAGAGAATGCAGGTACATGTAATAAATAATGATTTCCTTAATTGAAAACAGCTTTGGATATTGCCTTGATTGCCTTTGGATATTGATGCATATAGTCTATGCTATATTTGATAATTTCAGCCCAAGCAGCAAAGGTGTCAGCCCTGGAGAACAGAGTAGCAGCCAGTGAGAGTCAGGTGGAGGAAGTGAAGAAAGAAAATGCAGGTAACATAAGCTATGTTCAATGTGCTTAATCATGAGTTTAATAAGAATGGTTAGGCCTACTGTTGATCATTTTCAAACAATTTCAGCCTTGGACACCAGAGTGACAGCCAGTGAGAGCCAGCTGGAGGAACTTTTGTAATTTGAGTGAACTATCACTTTAATTAATTAATGTAATTAATTATTTTCTAGCCCTGGAGGCCCGAGTAACAGCCAGTGACAGACAGGTGGAGGAACTGAAGAATGGGAATGCAGGTAATGAAAGGACAAACATAATATAAACTCACATCCGTCACCCTTGTGTTGTTTTACGTTAAATAACACTGTTAATTATTTAAATATTCTACATTTTCCTGATTTTAGCCTTGGAGGCCAGACTAAATTCCAGTGAGAGCCAGGTGGAGGACATGAAGAAAGAGAATTCTGGTAATAATGAGATGTGAATCTGAATGAAAGCTGAATCTCTATAAAAAAGATTTGCTTAATAATTCATTCAATACAAATGTTAACAACATTGATTTATGATTCCAGCCCAAGCAGCAGAACTGTCAGCATTGGGGACTAGAGTTACAGCCAGTGAGACACAGGTTGTGGATTTGAAGAAAGAGAATGCAGGTAAAAATGAAAGAGGACTACTGTGAATATACAAGTCATCAAAATAAGTGCTTGTCTCAACTCAGTAATGGATGATACATTTAGCAATGCTTCTTTTTAGCCCTGGAGGCGAGAGTGACAGCCAGTGAGAGCCATGTGGTGGAACTGAAGAAAGAGAATGCAGGTACATGTAATAAATAATGATTTCCTTAATTGAAAACAGCTTTGGATATTGCCTTGATTGCCTTTGGATATTGATACATATAGTCTAATATATTCTATCATTTCAGCCCAAGAAGCAGAAGTGTCAGCCCTGGAGAACAGAGTAGCAGCCAGTGAGAGTCAGGTGGAGGAAGTGAAGAAAGAAAATGCAGGTACTGATAGGACAAAAATAATATAAACACACATTATGTTGTTTGACATTAAATAACACTCTTAATTAATTCAATATTCTACATTTTCTTACTCTGTGATTTTAGCCTTGGAGGCCAGACTGAGTTCCAGTGAGAGCCAGCTGGAGGACATGAAGAAAGAGAATTCTGGTAATAATGAGATGTGAATCTCTATTAAAACATTTGGTTAAAAGGAAATTTCACCTTAGCTCTGCCACTGTGTATAATCATTACTATCAACATAGTACTATGCGCATTTCCATTTCACGGGTGGAATCAGGATGTTTCAACTTCCTGTGTATTCGTATGCTCATTGTGTACCACAAGGTCCGGTATTCATAGCGAATGCACGATGCACGAGGGTCCAGAGCAGGAAGCATGGCCCCACACCGAGCTGTAGTCTTTCAGAGGCTGGAAAAAATGTGTCACCTTGTCTATCTAGCAATGACTATGCCAATAGGAACATCGCTGAAAGACGTCCAATGGCTCTATGGAACAAGGATAACCATATCTACACGCACACAAACATATAGTGCGATCGGTACGAGCGCATTTTCTTTTCACCGGTAGAATCAGGAAGTTGTTTTTTTGTGTACGATTTTGTATTATTTTTTAAACAATACAAAACATACATGTATAAATGACAACATAGAGATGTTCACAAACATCCACCCCTGCCCCTTTTCCAAATGCACAAAAAGCTTATTTCTCTCAAATTTTATGCACACATTTGTTTACATCCCTCTTAGTGAGCATTTCTCCTTTGTTAAGATAATCCATCCACCTGACAGGTGTGGCATATCAAGAAGCTGATTAAACAGCATGATCATTACACAGGTGCACCTTGTGCTGAGGATAATAAAAAGCCACTCTAAACGTGCAGTTTTGTCACACAACACAATGCCACAGAGGTCTCAAGATTTGAGGGAGCGTGCAATTGGCATGCTGACTGCAGGAATGTCCACCAGAGCTGTTGCCAAATAATTGAATGTTAAGTTCTCTACCATAAACCGCCTCCATCGTCGTTTGAGAGAATTTGGCAGTACGTCCAACCGGCCTTACAACCGCAGACCACGTGTAACCACGCCAGCCCATGACCTCCACATCTGGCTTCTTCACCTGTGGGATCGTCTGAGACCAGCCACCCGGACAGCTGATGAAACTGAGGAGTATTTCTGTCTGTAATAAAACCCTTTTGGGGGGAAAAACTCATTCTGATTGGCTGGGCCTTGCTCCTCAGTGGGTGGGCCAGTCTCCCAAGTGGGTGGGCCCCTGCCCTGTCATGTGAAATCCATAGATTAGGGACTAATTAATTTATTTAAATTGATTGATTTCCTTATATGAACTGTAACTCAGTAAAATCATTGAAATTGTTGCATGTTGCGTATATAATTGTTGCGTATATAATTCTTCACTGTCACGGTTTCGGCCGAGACTGCTCCTCCTCCTGGTTCGGGCAGGCAAAGGCGTTCGCCGTCCCCGGAGTACTAGCTGTCCATCGTTGGACTATTTCCATGGGCGATTGCTTTTGTCTGTCCTTAGCACCTGTGTCTGATTTGTGATTATTACGTGTCCTATAAGTTCCCTGTGTTGTTTGGATTAGTTGTGTGTTGTTGTTCGCCTGTCTTGTGTTGCGTGTTTCGTTTCTTGTTTGTTATTTAGTGTTTTACGCATATGCGTAAATACTCGCCTCTTTTTGTTTGAGGTCGTTAGTTTACCGTGTCCTTTTGGAATTTTGAGTAAACTCTGTTGGACTGAGCCTCGGTGTCCTGCGCCTGACTTCCACCACACATACACCTCACCTCATGACAGAACAACACACCATTTCCATGGAGTCAGCAGGAATAGCGGCGATACCCGATTCCTGGAGGACCGGATAAATTACCAGGACGCTATGATCCGGCAACTCGGGGTCGTCATGGACGAGGCGTCCAACAGCCTGCGCCGGTTGATGAATCGGGAGGTGCCCACGTCTTCTCACACCATCCCAGCACCAACGGCCAGTCCTCCTCTCTCAGCACCGGAACCCAGTGGCATTCGGCTCTCGAGGGGGTTTCTCCCACGGGAGAATTTTCCTTGCCACCATACAAACCCGAGCCCCGGGAAAGAGACGTCCCGCCCCATCCCCTTCTCTCCGGGAAGGGTTGGATGGGGGG
>JAGTTL010000699.1:0-29967 GCA_036851935.1 Coregonus suidteri | reverse complement strand
AAGATCAAAAACAAAAAAAAACTTTCGTACAGTTCACCCGGGCTAAACCTAAACAACTTGAAACAAGTCCCCAAAACAAAAAGGGAAAAAAGACAGTTTAAATATGGCTCCCAATCAAGGGGAAAAACCAACGACAGCTGAAAAACTCGGTTTCTCTGATTGGGGGGCCACTCAGGGGCCCAAAATAGAAATACAATACTAGATTAACAAAAAAAATGCACACCCTGGCTCAACATTCAAGTGTCCCCCCGAAACCAGGGCGTGACATTTCCCCCCCCCTAAAGGCGCGGACCCGACCCCCCCCAAACACCACAGGGGAGGGACCGGGGGGCACTCCGCTTAGGCGGGGGATCCGGGTCCGGCCCTGATCCCTGCTTCCCTTTTCCAACCCCCCCAAAGGGGAACCCCCGGGCCGGTCCCGGCCCCCCTGGCCGAGCTGGACTGCAAAACGGGGGGGAAACGGGTCGCTCTAAGCTCCGGCGTTTAACCAAACGCCCGGGGGCCGGGGGGGGCCACCCGGGGGAACAGGCCCGGGCCTGCCGGACTTATGACGCAAAACCACTGGGTTGGTATGGGGAACAAGGCGGTCCCGGCCCGGGGTGACGAAAAGCACCACTGGGCTTGGTGGCGGTGGGGGCAGGGAAGCGGGGGCCCCGGAAAACCCGGTTGACAAGGCGACCATTTGGGCTTGGTGGCGGGGGGCAAGAAACCCGGGCCGCCCGGGGCTTTCGAAAAACCCCCAAAATTTACTTGGTGGGCGGGGAGCAGGAAAAGGGGGGCCAAACCGGGGCCGGGCTGAAAGAAGGGGAAAACCCCCCGGGCCTTGGTGCGGGGGGAGCAGGAAAGCCCGAGCTGGGCTGACGAAACGCACCACTGACCCCTTTGGGGGCGGGAGGCCGGGAACGGGGGGCCCCGCCGGGCTGACAAAAAGCAACACTGACTTGGGGGCCCCGTGGCCGGGGGAAAAGGGAGGGCCGGGGGCCGCTGGGACCCCCAAAACCACTGGGGGCCCCACGGGGGGAAACAGGGAAAAGGCCCGGACCGGGGCTGGCAAAAAACCAAGGTTAACCCCCCTCGCCGTGCCTCTAAAATCCCCCATCCCCTCTTCGAAAAAGGGGGCCCCCGGGAACCCGGGGGCCTTTCCCCTTTACAACCCCCTGGGGGGGCCGGGGGCCCAAGGGGGCGGGGGCCCTTTGGGGGGGTGCTGGGGGCCCCCGACATGGGGGAAGGGCCCCCCCCCCCCTAAAAATTTTCGGGGGGCTCTCTTTCCCCCTGGGGGCCCCCTCCAAAAATTTTTCGCCCCCATTCCTCGCTCTTTTGCTTCCAATCTCCCCATTCAGCTCCTCATTCGGCCCTTGGGCCCAGGCGAAACTCCTCCTCCATTCCCCAAAAAACCCCCCCCTCGCTCCTCCCTAAAGGGTGGCTTGTCCAGTTTTTGGTGGGGGGGTCTTTTTTTCAACCGGGGGCGTCTAACCCAAAAAAATGGAACCGGGGGGGGCAGCGGGGTTTCAGGGGGGGGAAAAAAATAAAAACTTTTTAAATTTGATATCCCACCAAAAAAAAACAAACGATACTTTACAGTTCCGGGTCTACCTAAACAACTTGAAAAAAAATCCCACAAAACCAAATGGGAAAAAGACGTTTAAATATGGCTCCCCAAACAGAGACAACCACGCAGCTGACACTTCACTCTTTTCCCTCTGATTGGGGGCCACCAAGGGGCCAAAATGGGAAAACACAAATAGAAATTAAAAAATGAAATGCACACCCCCGGCTCAAAAACAAGTGTTCCCCCGAGCCGGGCGTGACAAAAGGGGCCTTGAAAAGCTTCCTTTTCGAACCACTCCTTTGTTGCCCGGGCGGGGTGTTTTGGGGTCATAGTTTATGCTAAAATCCCCCCGCCACGTTTTTTATCTTCAATGCCCTTTTTCTGATGGAAGGAGGTTTTCCCCTCAAAAAACTCAAAAGTTCAAGGCCCCTTCATTCTTTCCTTTAAAAACCCGGGTCAATTTGGCCCCGGTCCCTTTGGCCCGAAAAAAAGCCCCAAAGCTGATGTTTCCCCCCCTGCTTCACATAGGTATGGGGGTTTTTTTTGGGTGCAACTCAGCCCTTCTTTTCCCCCCCAAACAAAAAAGGGGTTTAGTTTTTTTACCAAAAAATTTCCCATTTTGGGTTTTATCTGCCCAAAAAGACAAAATTTTCCCAATCCTCTTCTGGATCATCCAAAAGCACTCTAGCAAAAATTCAGAGGGGCCCGGAAAATGTACTGGCTTAAGCCCGGGGAAAAATTTTTGGGCCCGGCCCGGATTTGAGTCCCCGGGGGGCGTAGTGGGGTTTTCCGATGGTTTGGCTTTGTTACTTTTTGGTTTCCCAGCTCTCTGGGGAAAGGGCTTCACTAGGTTTCCCCCTGTGGTTCGGGGGGGTTTTTTTGCCCACCGGGGCTTGTATCATTTTTGATTCCCACGGGGGGAATCTTGCTTTGGGGCCCCCCGATCGAGGGGATTTCGTGGTCTTGTAGTCCCTTTCCCTTTTCCCAATAAATTTCTTCCCCCAGTTTTATTTCTTTTAAAACCCAAACTGCTTACCTATTGCAGGGGTTTCATTCTTTTCCCCCCTGGTGGGAGGGCTAACAATTTTTGTGTCTTGGGGTCCTTTGGGCAGCTCTTTTGGGGCTTGGGGCCCTAGTGGGTTTTTTTGTGTGACTGTTTGGGGGTTGTGGACGGTGTTTTTTTTTTTTTTTAAATGAAACAAGTTCAAACAGGTGTCCATTAATACAGGTAACAAGGGGGAGGCAGAGGGGGCCTCTTAAGAAGAAGTTTCCAGGTCCCGTGAGGGGCCAGAAATTTTTGCTTTGTTTTTTAGGTGACCAAAAACTTATTTTCCCGGAACCCAAATTTTTCAAATAAATTTATTAAAAAACCTACAATGTGATTTTTTTTGGAGAATATTTTTTTTTCCCAAATTTTTCCCGTCATAGTTTACGGGGTACCTTGATGAAAAATTTTGATAATTTTATACTGGTCCCCCGTTGAAATTGACCCACAACCCTAGCATTGTAAGCACCATGCTCTACCAACTGAGCCCACATCTTCACATCACATCACATCACATCATCACAAACCACTTGATGTCTCAATGTACTAATTACTGTATTGTTCATTGTTTTTCTTCATGGGGATGTAAAGTCTACAAGTACAAACCTAGATGACCAGAATATGTACAATACAGTAATGTACATTTTATGTTAGTGGTTTGCTAAGGATGGTAAATAATACTGCACAACAACTGCTTGTTTTCTATTTTATTTGATCAAGAAAACATTGAATTTGATGTGGATGTTTTGAGTCTTTGCCCATAAATTTGCACCATTTGAGGTAAATGTTTGAGGACAGGGTTTTGTTCTTTCTGGATTCCATTAGAATGACGATCGCAGTGAAAGGGACAGGGCAACAACTCTTACAATTCCAACTATTGAATCCTGCAGGATACTGTTCTTAATTATACAACTACCTTTTTTGCGAAAGTAGAGATGCTGATTTTTTTTGTGTGTGCCAAAAAAGAGCTTGTTCGGCAAAAAAAGTTTAACCCCTGCCATGGGGATCCTGGCTGGCTACTTTTTCTATTTGGCTGGCTACTCCATGTGCTTGTGGAAAATGAAATGGTGTTTCAGCCTTCTCAGTGACACCCACAAAACACAGCTATGTAGCATTTACACAAATATTAGCGTCTTAGCTCTTATTGTGGGAATCTAAAAACCAGTGCGAAATGAACCACATTAAGCATTTAGCCAATTTTACGTATTGAACATACATATTGGACTTTACAGCGTAAGCTATGAAATAGGATATGGAGTATCAGCCTACTCGGTGACACCCACAGAACACAACTATTTTTGCAAAAAAATGAATACTCACACAAGTATCCGAATACCAATGTCCATTTTGATATTCCAATATTCCAATAACGTATACATTCCTATATTCTAATAACGTACACATCCCTATATTCTATTTTATGAACAGATGTTTCTGCATTAAAGCATACAGTGAGACAGTGTTTACAACATATACAGTGCCTTCAGAAAGTATTCATACCCCTTGACTTATTCCACATTCTGTTGAGTAACAGCCTGAATTCAAAATGGATTAAATATATTTTTTTCTCACACATCTACACATACTACCCCATAATGACAAAGTGAAAACAGATGTTATGCAAATGTATTGAAAATGAAATACAGATATATCTCATTTACATAATTATTCACACCCCTGAGTGAATACATGTTAGAATCACATTTGGCAGCGTTTACAATTGTGAGTCTTTCTGGGTACGTCTCTAAGAGGTTTACAAACCTGGATTGTACAATATTTGCCCAAGGTGGTTGTTGGTCATTGCCAGACAGCCATTTTCAAGTCTTGCCATAGATTTTCAAGCAGATTGAGGTCAAAACTGTAACTCGGCCACTCAGGAACATTCGCTGTCTTCTTGGTAAGCAACTCCAGTTTAGATTTGGACTTGTGTTTTAGGCTATTGTCCTGTTGAATTAATCTCCCAGTGTCTGGTGGAAAGCAGACTGAACCAGGTTTTCCTCTAGGATTTTGCCTTTGCAAGCATACCCATAACATGATGCAGCCATCACTATGCTTGAAAATATGGAGAATGCTACTCAGTAATGTTTTTTGTTGGATTTGCCCCAAACAAAATACTTTGTATTTAGGACAATTGCTTTGCTTTGCCACATTTTATGCATTATTACTTTAGTGCCTTGTTGCAAACAGGATGCATGTTTTGGAGAAGAAAAAAAAAAAATTGTACAGGCTTCCTTCTTTTCACTCTGTCAAATAGGTTAGTATTGTGGAGTAACTACAATGTTGTTGATCTATCCTCAGTTTTCTCCTATCACAGCCATTAAACTCTGTAACTGTGTTGAAAGTCACCATTGGCCTCATGGTGAAATCCCTGAGTGGTGTCCTTCCTCTCCAGCAACTGAGTAAGGAAGGACACATATATCTTTGTAGTGACTGGGTGTTTTGATACACCATCCAAAGTGTAATTAATAACTTCACCATGTTCAAAGGGATATTCAAGGTCTACTTTTTTTATTCATACCCTTCTACCACCAGGTGCCGTGATTTGCAAGGCATTGGAAAACCTCCCTTGTCTTTGTGGTTGAATCTGTATTTTGAATTCACTGCTCGACTGAGGGATCTTACAGATCATTGTATGTGTGGGGTACAGAGATGAGTTCGTCATTCAGAAATCATGTTAAAAACTACTATTGCACACAGAATGAGTCCATGCAACTTATTATGTGACTTGTTAATCACATTTTTTACTCCTAAACTTATTTAGGCTTGCCATAACAATGGGGTTGAATACTTATTGACTCAAGACATTTCAGCTTTTAGTTTTTAATGAATAAAAAACAAATTTGAAAAACATAATTCCACTTTGACATTGTGGGGTATTGTGTGTAGGCCAGTGACACAAAATCTCAATTTAATAAATTAAAAATTCAGGCTGTAAAACAACAAAATGTGGAAGAAGTCATACTTTCTGAAGGCACAATATACTCCCATTGCAAACAAGAAGTAAACCTACAGAACAGCCAGCAGCCGTTACTATAGCCTCTATGACCAACATGTCTTATCGTTCAGTCAAACAGGCTATTCCAGACTGCTGGTGTAGCTATATTTCTATATGCCATCTGTTTTCAGTAGGGACAGGAAACACACCCACACAGAGGGAAACAACAGTCATGTGCAGCTATAATATGCAGTAATATAGCATAGGAAACAACAGTAAAATGCAGATATAATAAGCAGTAATGTGTAGCCTAGGAAACAACAGTCACATGCAGCTATAATATGCAATAATATGTAGACTTTGAAACAACAGTAATAGGCCTATGTAAAAACGGTCATATTCAACTGTAGCCTGGGATACAACAGTAATATGCAGCTGTAGGCTATAGATGAAGATAATACAAATATATAGGATTAACCTTTAAAGAGAAGGAGAATAACCTTACCTGAGACCTCAAGCTTTACTGGTGGCATGGCTTGACTTAGAACACTGCTGCTGCTGTGTGAGGAATTATGTGTGTGGAATTCAGTTAGCTACAGTAGCCTGCTGTCCTTTTATAGAGATATCTTTTTTGCTGGTTGCGCTCTACACTGTTCGCTAGTGAGCTGCACACTGTACTGCCAGTCAATATGGAGGCGGTGCGTTATATAATCCTGGTATGTAACCCATTGCTGAGCAACAAAGGGACAGGGAGGGGAGGGAGAGTGGAAAGAGAGCCAGCATAATTCAGGGAGGAGAATACAGGGACAGTTATAGAGCAGTCCCCTTTCTGACCTCCACACCAGAGTTGGGGGTCAATTTCAATGTATAGATGCAGAGAACCATTGTGAAAGGTACTATTTCATTGTAGTGCTTGTTTAATTAGATGTTGGTAGTGGGAGAAAAGCATTTTTTTGTAAGATTTTTGGTTTACTTTCTGAATTGAATGAAATGACTGCTTCTCACAGGCAATACTGACATACAGATTATGTTGTAGTTTCAATCATTTTTGATTTTTTTTGTATGGCGTTTCCTAGGATATGTAGTGCTTTTAGGCTTGAACTTGAACCTTTAGGCTAAGTCATGTTGTAGTGGGAAGTGATTATGACCTAATTTGGGCTATTTGTACAGCTTCCCTCACAGGGACAAGGGTCAAACGAGTCTCATAGCTTTTTCCCACACACGCATCTCTACTATTAGTATTCAACTATTCTCTAATGGAACTATAATAAAACATACATAATAGTTCTCTGCATCTATACATTCACTGGAAATGTAAACCAATATATTGTGTATTTTTTAAATCAATTAGAAGGATGCTGGCCTGTTCAAATTATGGATATCTGAAAAATGAAAATACTTGTGTAATAAAATAACAAAATCGACATAGAGATTTAATGGACATAGAGAATAGACCAGTGGCAGTCAATGTGCGCTGGGGGCTTCACTTTCCCTGGTTCAGAAAGTGGGTCAAACATATATATGGCCGGACATACAGTGGGGAAAAAAAGTATTTAGTCAGCCACCAATTGTGCAAGTTCTCCCACTTAAAAAGATGAGAGAGGCCTGTAATTTTCATCATATGTACATGTCAACTATGACAGACAAAATGAGATTTTTTTTCTCCAGAAAATCACATTGTAGGATTTTTAATGAATTCATTTGCAAATTATGGTGGAAAATAAGTATTTGGTCAATAAAAAAGTTTCTCAATACTTTGTTATAAACCCTTTGTTTGCAATGACACAGGTCAAATGTTTTCTGTAAGTCGTCACAAGGTTTTCACACACTGTTGCTGGTATTTTGGCCCATTCCTCCATGCAGATCTCCTCTAGAGCAGTGATGTTTTTGGGGCTGTCGCTGGGCAACACAGACTTTCAACTCCCTCCAAAGATTTTCTATGGGGTTGAGATCTGGAGACTGGCTAGGCCACTCCAGGACCTTGAAATGCTTCTTACGAAGCCACTCCTTCGTTGCCCGGGCGATGTGTTTTGGGATCATTGTCATGCTGAAAGACCCAGCCACGTTTCATCTTCAATGCCCTTGCTGATGGAAGGAGGTTTTCACTCAAAATCTCACGATACATGGCCCCATTCATTCTTTCCTTTACACGGATCAGTCGTCCTGGTCCCTTTGCAGAAAAACAGCCCCAAAGCATGATGTTTCCACCCCCATGCTTCGCAGTAGGTATGGTGTTCTTTGGATGCAACTCAGCATTCTTTGTCCTCCAAACACGACGAGTTGAGTTTTTACCAAAAAGTTTCATCTGACCATATGACATTCTCCCAATCCTCTTCTGGATCATCCATATGCACTCTAGCAAACTTCAGACGGGCCCTGGACATGTGGCTTAAGCAGGGGGACACGTCTGGCACTGCAGGATTTGAGTCCCTGGCGGCGTAGTGTGTTACTGATGGTAGGCTTTGTTACTTTGGTCCCAGCTCTCTGCAGGTCATTCACTAGGTCCCCCCCGTGGGGTCAAAATGATCACAAGAACGGTGAGCAAAAATCCCAGAACCACACGGGGAGACCTAGTGAATGACCTGCAGAGAGCTGGGACCAAAGTAACAAAGCCTAGAGATCTTGCGTGGAGCCCCAGATCGAGGAAGACTATCAGTGGTCTTGCTTGTCTTCCATTTCCTAGTAATTGCTCCCCCAGTTGATTTCTTCAAACCAAGCTGCTTACCTATTGCAGATTCAGTCTTCCCAGCCTGGTGCAGGTCTACAATTTTGTTTCTGGTGTCCTTTGACAGCTCTTTGGTCTTGGCCATAGTGGAGTTTGGAGTGTGACTGTTTGAGGTTGTGGACAGGTGTCTTTTATACTGATAACAAGTTCAAACAGGTGCCATTAATACAGGTAACGAGTGGAGGACAGAGGAGCCTCTTAAAGAAGAAGTTACAGGTCTGTGAGAGCCAGAAATCTTGCTTGTTTGTTATTGACTAAATACTTATTTTCCACCATAATTTGCAAATAAATTCATTAGAAATCCTACAATGTGATTTTCTGGAGAAAAAAATTCTCAATTTGTCTGTCACCCCTTGAATACGAATGCACACATTTTTTCTAAAATTACTTAGAATAAAATAATGAAATTAAATATGCCTTATTAGGCTGTACAGTCATTCTACAGTGCCTTTGAATTTAGTTTTATAAACACGATTTTGGCCAGTCTTTGGTTTGAGGATCATGCGGCGAGCTATGCAGGCCTAGATTGTTAATTTAGCCTAGCAGATGCTCTTATATTCCCATGCCATAACCACAGTCAACGCAAATCAATTTTTAACAACAATATCATGGAATAAAATAAAATACATTTGAAAAAGATACTTTCCCAAATGAAAAAAAGTTACAAGTGTGCCAAGCTTGTAGCGTCATACCCAAGACGACTTGAGGCTGTAATCGCTGCCAAAGGTGCGTCAACAAAGTACTGAGTAAAGGGTATGAATATCTACAGTACCAGTCAAGGCGGCAGGTAGCTTAGTGGGTAAGAGCATTGTGCCAGTAACCGAAAGGTCGCTGGTTCTAATCCCCGAGCCGACTAGGTGAAAAATCTGTCGATGTGCCCTTAAGCAAGGCACTTAACCCTAATTGCTCCTGTAAGTCGCTCTGGATAAGAGCGTCTGCTAAATGACGTAAATGTAAAATGTAAAAGTTTGGACACACCTACTCATTCAAGGGTTTTTCTTTATTTTTACAATTTTTTACATTGTAGAATAATAGTGAAGACGTCAAAACTATGAAATAACACATATGGAATCATGTAGTAACCAAACAAGTTTGAAACAAATCTAAATATATTTTATATTTGAGATTCTTCAAACAGCCACCCCTTGCCTTGATGACAGCTTTGCAAACTCTTGGCATTCTCTCAACCAGCTTCATGAGGTATTTACCTGGAATGCATTTCAATTAACAGGTGTGCCTTCTTAAAAGTTAATTTGTGGAATTACTTTACTTCTTAATGCGTTGGAGCCAATCAGAAGATAGCCCTATTTGGTAAAAGACCAAGTCCATATTATGGCAAGAACAGCTCAAATAAGCAAAGAGAAACATCACTTTAAGACATGAAGGTCAGTCAGTCTTCTATCGAACCACTTTCCATGACCACATTCTGTTATGGTCGCACAGTGCTCAAAACCGTGCCAGGTTGACCATCGCACCAGGTTGACCATCGCACCAGTTTCTAAACTCAGCCTCTCCCTCACTGTAGTAGTTGCAGTATTTGAGAGACAACCTCCAGCTGTCAACATCATCATACAGCCCTATCCAGACACTATTTATTATAAACTCTGAAGTTTTCATCCATCAACAGTTTGTCCATATACTCCATTTTGTCTATAGTGGACAGGTCAGTGTACTTCTCTCTGCAGTAGCTCTGCGCTTGGGTCAAAGTCTTGAGCTCGGTAAAAAAGTGGTATTGATGAGGACGGTCTGGAGAAGGTAGAAACAGCCCTGTCAGAAACAGCCATTGTCTGGCTGATATGTTGAATTGATCCGGTCTCTCTCTGGTTCTATCTGCGGACTGAGGACTCCCCTCTTGGTGTGTCTGTCTGGTGTCTTTGGACCACTATGCAGAGGTCTCTTAGAGAGCTGACATGCAAAGCATTTTTTCCCCTTCCACAGGTGTGGACAAGGTGGTCACCACTCAAGTCATCCATCAGTGACACATTATGACCAGTCACAACCATGTTAGCCTTTTAGGCAAATATCAGTTGACTGTGATTGATATGGTTACCCAGGTCTTTGGGGCGGTTTCACGGGCACAGATTTAGCCTAGTCCTGGACTAAAAATAAAACTAAATGGAGAATCTCCATTGAGAGTGCTTTTTAGTGCAGGATTAGGCTTAATCTGTCCGGTAAACCGCCCCTTAATAAGACATTCTGTAGGACCAAGTAAATGTGCCATAATAGCTGAGCATGGAATGATGATACACTATATATGCAAAATTATGTGGACACCCCTTCAAATTGTGGATTTGGCTATTTCAGCCACACCCGTTGCTGACAGGTGTATAAAATCGAGCACACAGCCATGCAATCTCCATAAACAAACATTGGCAGTAGAATGGCCTGACTGAAGAGCTCAGTGACTGTCAACGTGGCACCGTCATAGGATGCCACCTTTCCAACTAGTCAGTTCGTCAAATTTCTGCTGTTATTGTGAAGTGGAAACGTCTAGGCGCAACAACGGCTCAGCCGCAAAGTGGTAGGCCACACAAGCTCACAGAACAGGACCGCTGAAGCGCGTAGCCCGTCTGTCCTCGGTTGCAACACTCACTACCGAGTTCCAAACTGTTCCAAAATATGGGAAGGTTGTCAAACTTTTTTTTTTGCTTTGGGGAAGGCTGTGTGGTTTTTAATTGGGCCCTGGGGAGGGTAGTGCATTTTTTCCCTGGTTTACATTCACTCTTCTGCTCGTGTTTTCCCTATAAACAAAGGCTGGACGTACTTTTCATATTACCCTAATAAAGTTTAGAAACGTTTGTGAAGGTTTGGTATGGTGTGGCTATTATTAAGCTTTAGCTACTGCAGGCCTACGATATGAAGGCGCTCCAACTGACTCCGACAGTTGAACTTGAACTGTTTCAGGCCTACCAGAGTTACTACTATAATCTAACAATGTAATGCTTATCTTTATGCAAAATATTCAAATAAAACATGTACAAATTACCCTCCATCTGTATGTCTATATCTGTATAGCACACGCAGTAGCCATTTGACATAAAGAAATGCATGTCGGTGTTGTTGTCTCTATCTCTCTAGGGTTAGGCCTAAGCTTCTCTTTATTTATATAGGCTAATATATACAGTATCTCACAAAAGTGAGTACACCACTCACATTTTTGTAAATATTTGAGTATATCTTTTCATGTGACAACACTGAAGAAGAATTTGCTGTCCCCTCAAAATAACACAACACACAGCCATTAATGTCTAAATCGCTGGCAACAAAAGTGAGTACACCCCTAAGTGAAAATGTCCAAATTGGGCCCCAAAGTGTCAATATTTTGTGTGGCCACCATCATTTTCCAGCACTGCCTTAACCCTCTTGGGCATGGAGTTCACCAGAGCTTCACAGATTGCCACTGGAGTCCTCTTCCACTCCTCCATGACGACATCACAGAGCTGGTGGATGTTAGAGACCTTGCACTCCTCCACCTTCCGTTTGAGGATGCCCCACAGATGCTCAATAGGGTTTACGTCTGGAGACATGCTTGGCCAGTCCATCACCTTTACCCTCAGCTTCTTTAGCAAGGCAGTGGTCGTCTTGGAGGTGTGTTTGGGGTCGTTATCATGTTGGAATACTGTCCTGCGGCCCAGTCTCCGAAGGGAGGGGATCATGCTCTGCTTCAGTATGTCACAGTACATGTTGGCATTCATGGTTCCCTCAATGAACTGTAGCTCCCCAGTGTCAGCAGCACTCATGCAGCCCCAGACCATGACACTCCCACCATCATGTTTGACTGTAGGCAAGACACACTTGTCTTTCTACTCCTCAGCTGGTTGCCGCCACACACGCTTGACACCATCTGAACCAAATAAGTTTATCTTGGTCTCATCAGACCACAGGACATGGTTCCAGTAATCCATGTCCTTAGTCTGCTTGTCTTCAGCAAACTGTTTGTGGGCTTTCTTGTGCATCATCTTTAGAAGAGGCTTCCTTCTGGGACGACACAGCCATGCAGACCAATTTGATGCAGTGTGCGCCGTATGGTCTGAGCACTGACAGGCTGACCCCCCCCCCACCCCTTCAACCGCTGCAGCAATGCTGGCAGCACTCATACGTCTATTTCCCAAAGACAACCTCTGGATATGACGCTAGGCACGTTCACTCAACTTCTTTGGTTCGACCATGGCGAGGCCTGTTCTGAGTGGAACCTGTCCTGTTAAACCGCTGTATGGTCTTGGCCACCGTGCTGCAGCTCAGTTTCAGGGTCTTGGCAATCTTCTTATAGCCCAGGCCATATTTTTGTACAGCAACAATTCTTTTTTTCAGATCCTCAGAGAGTTCTTTGCCATGAGGTGCCATGTTGAACTTCCAGTGACCAGTATGAGGGGGTGTGAGACAAATGACACCAAATTTAACCACCTGCTCCCCATTCACACCTGAGACCTTGTAACACTAACGAGTCACATGACACCGGGGAGTGAAAATGGCTAATTTGGACCAATTTGGACATTTTCACTTAGGGGTGTATGTACTCACTTTTGTTGCCAGCGGTTTAGACATTAATGGCTGTGTGTTGAGTTATTTTGAGGGGACAACATTCACTACTCTACATTGTAGCAAAGTGTCATTTCTTCAGTGTTGTCACATGAAAAGATATACTCAAATATTTACAAAAATGTGAGGGGTGTACTCACTTTTGTGAGATACTGTATGTATATATATATTAGAGAGCTGATGTTGGTGGCATGCAACAACACCGACATGCATTTCTTTATGTCAAATGGTGTCACGCCCTGACTCTGGGGACTCGTATATTTTGAGTCAGGGTGTGTATGTTATATGTTGTGTATTTCTATGTTGGGTTTCTATTATATGTAGATCTATGTTGGCCGGTGTGGTTCCCAATCAGAGGCAGCTCTAGCTCGTTGTCTCTGATTGGGGACATACTTAGGCAGCCTATTGGCACTAGTGGGTTGTGGGATCTTGTTCCGTGTAGGTATGTTTTGTGTTCTACCTTGGACTTCACGTTTCGTTTGTTTATTGTTTTGTTGGTTGTTTATTAATTAAAATAAACATGTACGCATATCACGCTGCGCCTTGGTCTGACCCGTCTGTAAGCGAACGTGACAGAAGATCCCACTAAACGAGGACCAAGCAGCGTGTCCAGGAGCAGACAGCCTGGACCTGGGAGGAGATCCTGGACGGTAAGGGATCCTGGACTTGGGAGGAGATTCAGGCCGGGATGGATCGCCGACCTTGGGAGGAGACAGTGGAGGCGCGGTATAGAGAGGAGCAGCGGCAACGCGGATGGCGCCGGCCGAGGAAGAAGCCCGAGAGACAGCCCCAATATTTTTTTTTGGGGGGGGGCTAAAAGGGTGGTTGGCGGACCCTAGTGTTAGAGCAGAGCCAACTCCCCGTACTCACGCGAGGAGGCGTGTGACTGGGCAGGCTCCGTGTTATGTGGAGCTATGTACTGTATCGCCAGTACGCGTGCACAGCCCAGTGCGTCCTGAGCTAGCACCACGCACGTGCCGTGCGAAGATGGGCATCCAGCCAGGATGGGGTGTGCCGGCTCAACGCTCCTGGTCTCCAGTACGCCTCCTCGGTCCCGCGTATCCTGCGCCAGTTCTACGAGCTGTATCGCCAGTGCGCGTGCACAGCCCAGTGAGTCCTGTGCCAGCGCCCCGCACGTGTAGTGCGAAAGTGGGCAGCCAGCCAGTTCGGGTTGTGCCAGCTCTCCGCTCCAGACCTCCAGGTCCGCCTTCGCAGTCCGGTCCGGCCCGTTCCTGCTCCTCGCAATAGGCCAGTGGTGCGCGTCGCCAGCCCGGTTCGGCCTGTTCCTGCCCCTCGCACCAAGACAGTGGTGCACGTCGCCAGCCCGGCCCGGCCTGTTCCTGCCGCTCGCACCAAGCCAGTGGTGCGCGTCGCCAGCCCCGGTCCGGCCCGTGCCTGTACCACCGGTGCCTGGTCCGGCACCGGTCAGCTGCTCCACTCCGGAGCCAGAGCAGTCCGCTCCACCGGTGCCTGATCCAGCTCCGGTTAGCTGCTCCACTCCTGAGCCAGAGCAATCCGCTCCACCGGGGTCTAGTCCAGCTCCGGTCAGCGGATCCACTCCGGAGCCAGAGCAGTTCGCTCCACCGTCGTCGGGTCCAGCTCCAGTCAGCAGTTCCAGTCCAGACCCAGACGTCAGCCCGTCTCCAGGTTCGGGGTCTCCCACACCAGGGTCCAGACAGGGCTTGGTACTTCGTGGGGAGGAAGGAGAGGGCAAGCAGCGTGCCGAGGTCCAGACCAGACCAGGGGCGCAACAGGGAGGCGGAGAATCGGTGGTTGTCATGCCCGGAGCCGGATCCGCCTCCGAGGCGGAATGCCCACCCAGCCCCTACCCTGTTATGTTTATGTTGTGTGGTCGGAGTCCGCACCTTTGGGGGGGGGGGGGGGGTACTGTCATGCCCTGACACTGGGGACTCGTATATGTTGAGTCAGGGTGTGTATGTTCTATGTTGTGTATTTCTATGTTGGGTTTCTATTATGTGTAGATCTATGTTGGCCGGTGTGGTTCCCAATCAGAGGCAGCTGTAGCTCGTTGTCTCTGATTTGGGACCATACTTAGGCAGCCTATTGGCACTAGTGGGTTGTGGGATCTTGTTCCGTGTAGGTATGTTTTGTGTTCTACCTTGGACTTCACGTTTTGTTTGTTTATTGTTTTGTCGGTTGTTTATTCATTAAAATAAACATGTACGCATATCACGCTGCGCCTTGGTCCGTCCCGTTCATCAACGAACGTGACAAATGGCTACTGCGTATGCTATACAGATATAGACATTCAGTTGGAGGGTAATTCGTACATTTTCGATTTGAATATTTTGCATAAAGATATATATTTAATAACATATTTATGTCATACAGTGGACCCCTAAGCCTATAGGCCTATGCATGCAATGCCATGATACATTTAGTAGTGCTCAAAATCTCTGGCAGCTGAACCGTGAGGTGAACAATTATTGTTTTAGGAAAGTAACCTAACCCCCCAGATCTGGGGAAGGGTACCAAAAACATTTATGCAGCATTGAAGGTCCCTAAGAACAAAGTGGCCTCCATTATTCTTAAATGGAAGAAGTTTGGGAACCACCAATAATCTTCCTAGAGCTGGCCACCCTGCCAAACTGAGCAATTGAGGGAAAAGGGCATTGGTCAGGGAGGTGACCAAGAAACAGATGGTCCCTCTGACAGAGCTGTAGAGTTCCCCTGTGGAGATGGGAGAATCTTCCAGAAGGACAACCATCTCTCCAGCACTCCACCAATTAGGCCTGTATGGTAGAGTGGTCCGACGGAAGCCACTCCTCAGTAAAAGGCACATGACAGCTCGCTTGTAGTTTGCCAAAAGGCACCTAAAGACTTTCAGACCATGAGAAACAAGATTCTCTGGTCTGATAAAACCAGAAGATTGAGATTGAACTCTTTGGCCTGAATGCCAAGCGTCACGTCTGGAGGAAACCTGGCACCATCCCCACGGTGAGTCATGGTGGTGGCAGCATTTGCTGTGGGGATGTTTTTCAGCGGCAGGGCCTGGGAGACTAGTCAGTATACGAGGCAAAGATGAACGGAGCAAAGTACAGAGACATCCTTGATGAAAACCTGCTCCTGAGTGCTGAGGACCTCAGACTGGGGCGAAGGTTCACCTTCCAACAGGACAACAACCTTAAGCACACAGCCAAGACAACGCAGAGGAGTGGCTTTGGGCCAAGTCTCTCTGAATGTCCCTGAGTGGCCCAGCCAGAGCACCGACTTGAACCTGAAACGAACTTGTCTGTGAGAGACCTGAAAATAGCTGTGCAGCAACGCTCCCCATCCAACCTGACAGAGCTTCAGAGGATCTGCAGAGAAGAGATGGGAGAAACTCCCCAAATACAAGTGTGCCAAGCTTGTAGCGTCATACCCAAGATGACTTGAGGCTGTAATCCGCTGCCAAAAGGTCATTGCGTCAACAAAGTAATGAGTAAAGGGTATGAATACCCTACAGTACCAGTCAAAGTTTGGACACACCTACTCATTCAAGGGTTTTTCTTTATTTTTACTATTTTTTACATTGTATAATAATAGTGAAGACGTCAAAACTATGAAATAAACACATATGGAATCATGTAGTAACCAAAACAAGCTTTGAAAACAAATCTAAATATATTTTATATTTGAGATTTTTCAAAACAGCCACCCTTGTGCCCTTGATGACAGCTTTGCAAACTATTTGGCATTCTCTCAACCAGCTTTCATGGGGTATTTTACCTGGAATGCATTTCAATAACAGGTGTATGCCTTCTTAAAAGTTAATTTGTGGAATTACTTTACGTTTCTTAATGCTTTTGAGCCAATCAGAAGATAGCCCTATTTGGTAAAAGACCAAGTAAAAAAGAAAAAAAAAAAAAAAAAACAAAAAAGACCATATATTATGCAAGAACAGCTCAGTCAGTACGGAAAATGTCAAGAACTTTGAAAGTTTCTTCAAAGCGCAGTCGCAAAAACCATCAAGCGCTATGATGAAACTGGCTCTCATGAGGACCGTCACAGGAATGGAAGACCCAAAGTCACCTCTGCTGCAGAGGATAAGTTCATTAGAGTTACCAGCCTCAGAAATTGCAGCCCAAATAAATGCTTCACAGAGTTCAAGTCACAGACACATCTCAACATCAACTGTTCAGAGGGGACTGTGGGAATCAGGCCATCATGGTCGAATTGTTGCAAAGAAACCACTACTAAAGGAAACCCATAAGAAGAGACCTACTTGGGGCAAGAAACACGAGAGATGGAAATTAGACCCGTGGAAATTTGTCCTTTGGTCTGGAGTCCAAATTGGAGATATTTGGTTCCAAACACTGTGTCTTTGTTAGATGAGGTGTGGGTGAACGGATGATCTCCGCATGTGTTGTTCCCACCGTAAAGCATGGAGGAGGAGGTGTTATGGTGTGGGGGTGCTTTGCTGGTGACACTGTCTGTGATTGATTTAGAATTAACCAGCATGGCTACCACAGCATTCTGCAGCAAATCGCCATTCCATCTGGCTCGGGCTTAGTGGGGACTATCATTTGTTTTTCAACAGGACAATGACTCAACACACCTCCAGGCTGTGTAAGGGCTATTTTACCAAGAAGGAGAGTGAGGGAGTGCTGCACCAGATGACCTGGCATACACAATCCCCCGACCTCAACCCAATTGAGATGGTTTGGGATGAGTCGGACCGCAGAGTGAAGGAAATGCAGCCAACATGTGCTCAGCATATGTGGGAACTCCTTCAAGACTTTTGGAAACAGTGTTGCCAACTAATTTTCAAGGGAAGTTGCTAGAGGCAGGTCGATTTGTTGCTAAAATTTGCTAATGACGTGTGTGATGTCACTGTGTGATGACGTCATTACATAATAATGTAAAACTGTGTCATTACGTAGAATACACAATAACGTTACGCAAATTGACTGGCCATCTCGGCGACAAATACGATTTGACATTTGTTAGTTTAGATTTGTTTGTTTATTATCACATATTTTTTTTTGGTAAAAGTAATATAAACACAACAACACATTTCATATGATCAGATATTTTTCTTTTTAAAACAACACACATTTAATTATTGAACAATTACGTGTTACATATTATTGAACAATTACATTTTTATTTTCTTATTAATTAGTAAACCTAAACATTCTGAACAATTATAGTTTTAAGCAGTGTATTGGTAGTTAGTTAACATGCTACCCAAAAACTGATGAACAATTGTAGGTACAAGCTAATAACAAAGGTATATATGCTATCTTATTGAATAAGCAACTTAACTCAAATAATGTGTGCGCTAGGCATCTCTCTCCAGCTCTCTCCAGGTTGTTATGCTGATTAGCTGGCCTGCTGCTGCCTGTGCACGAGTTGAGCGCCTGCTGCTGACATCACTCACAATGCACTGTTGCATCCAGGCACCTGTGTTGTGACTGAGTGGTGTGTGACAGAGAAAATCGTTTTTGTGTGTTTGTGTCACGATCGTTGATTAAGTAGTCAGACCAAGGTGCAGCGTGGTATGCGAACATGTTTATTAAACTGGATAAACACTAGACAAAATAAAAAACTCAACGAAACCGTGAAGTCCTATGGGCTATACACGAAACCAGCCTACATGGAACAAGATCACGAGGTGTACCGGACTGGGAACTGTCGTTATAGATCTCCGACTGTACCAGTCTTTTACTCTCCGCGCCCAGTCCTCCTCCAGTGAGGACTCCTCCTTGAGCCCCCACGAGTGGCAGTGGTCGGGGCTCTTCTCTATCGATCACAGACCACCATTTTAGCCCCCAAAAATCTTGGGGCTGTCTCTCGGGCCTTCCGCCTCGGCCGGCGCCTTCTGTGTTCCTCTCCTGCCTGGGCCTCCTCCTTTGCCCAGGGTCATTTACCTGCCAAAATCTCCTCCCATGTCCAAAAAACTCTTCCCGAATTGTGTCCAAGGTGTCTGCTTCTCCCGGACACGCTGCTTGGTCCATTGTTTGGTGGGATCTTCTGTCACGATCGTTGAAGAACTAGTCAGACCAAGGTGCAGCATGGTATACGAACATGTTTATTAAACTGATAAACACTAGACAAAATAACAAACTCAACAAAACCGTGAAGTCCTATGGGCTTTACACGAAACCAGCCTACACGGTATAAGATCCCACAAACAAGGATCTGCAACCAGGCTACTTAAGTATGATCCCAAATCAGAGACAACGAGCGTGACAGCTGCCTCTGATTGGGAATCATACCCCGGCCAAACATAGAAGTATAACAACTAGACTCTAAACATAGATATACAACAACATAGAACTAAACATGCACACCCTGACCAAACTAACTAGAGTTCTCAAGGTCAGGGCGTCACAGTTTGAGTCACTTTTCATAAGTTGCTAAAAGTTCCATATACATTTTTTTTAAGTAGCAAAATTTGTTGCTAGGTGCTGTTTGAATTTTTTTTTTGCTAGGGTAGTCTGAAAAGTTGATAAATCTAACAACAAAATTGTTGGCATCAATGATTGGGAAAGCATTCCAGGTGAAGCTGGTTGAGAGAATGCCCAAGAGTGTGCAATGCTGTCATCAAGGCAAAGGGTAAGCTACTTTGATGAATCTCAAATATAAAATATATTTTGATTTGTTTAACACGTTTTTTTGGTTACTACATGATTCCATATGTGTTATTTCATAGCTTTGTTGTCTTCACTATTATTCTGCAATGTAAAACATTTTAACAAATAAAGAAAAACCGTAGAATGAGTAGGTGTGTCCAAACTTTTGACTGGTACTGTAGGTATTCATACCCTTTACTCTGTACTTTGTTGAAGCAACTTTGGCAGCGATTACACCCTCAAGTCGTCTTGGGTATGACGCTACAAGCTTGGCACACCTGTATTTGGGGAGTTTCTCCCATTCTTCTCTGCAGATCCTCTCAAGCTCTGTCAGTTGTATGGGGAGCATTGCTGCACAGCTATTTTCAGGTCTCTCCAAACGAGACCTGAAAAACCGATGTTCGATCGGGTTCAAGTCCGTGCTCTGGCCGGGCCACTCTGGGGACATTCAGAGACTTAGCCCAAAGCCACTCCAGCGTTGTCTTTGCTGTGTGCTTAAGGTTGTTCTCCTGTTGGTAGGTGAACCTTTGGCCCAGTCTGAGGTCCTGAGTGCCCTGGAGCAGGTTTTCATCAAGGATTTCCTCCAGAAGTGACACTTGGCATTCAGGCCACAGAGTTCCATCTTGGTTTCATCTAAACAGAGAATCTTGTTTCTCATGGTCTGAGAGTCCTTTAGGTGCCTTTTGGCAAAGTCCAAGTGGTCTGTCAAGTGTATTTTACTGATTGTGTATTTTACTGAGGAGTGGCTTTCGTCTAGCCACTCTACTATAAAGGCCTGATTGGTGGTGCTGCAGAGATGGTTGTCCTTCTGGAAGGTTCTCCCATCTCCACAGAGGAACTCTAGAGCTCGGTTAGAGTGACCATCAGGTTCTTGGTCACATCCCTGACCAAGGCCCTTCTCCCCCGATTGCTTTGTTTGGCTGGGCGGCCAGCTCCAGGAAGAATCTTGGTGTTTCAAAACTTCTTCCATTTAAGAATGATGGAGGCCACTGTGTTCTTGGGGACCTTCAATGCTGCACAAAGTTTTTGGTACCCTTCCCCAGATCTGTGCCCTGACAAAACCATCCTGTCTAGGAGCTTTACGGACAATTCCTTCGACCTCATGGTTTGGTATTTGCTCTGACATACACTGTCGACTGTGGGACCTTATATAGACAGGTGTGTGCCTTTCCAAATCATGTCCAATCAATTGAATTGACCACATGTGGACTCCAATCAAGTTGTAGAAATATCTCAAGGACGATGAATGGATAAAGGATGCACCTGAACTCATTTTCGAGTCTCATAGCATAGAGTCTGAACACTTATGTAAATTAAGTATTTCTGTTTTTGCAAACATGTCTAAAAACTTGTTTTCGCTTTTTCATCATGGGGTATGTGTGTAGATTGATGAGGAAACATTTTTATTTAATCAATCTTAGAATAAGGCTGTAACGTAACAAAATGTGGAAATAGTAAAGGGATATGAATACTTTCCGAATGCATTGTATATGGTGACACCCCCTCCTCTGGCCAACTCATGTCATATCTAAAAACATTATAACCAGTCAGAGACACATCTGAGTCTCGCATAGACTTCTTTAAAATAAGATTCAGTTATAACCAGAATGACTGCGTTGGTTTTATTGAGTCTATCATTATCCTTGCTTATAATTAAGAATTTACACAGACTCTCATTGAGTTCTACACACTGTAAAAAGAAACTGCCTAACTCATTAAATCAATTGAGGAGGGGCTACTCAAACATCTCCAACGCTCAGTAGAACTCAAATCATAAAACGTGGGTCTAACTCATATTTTTTTAAATATTTCTTGTCACTTAATGTTTTTGAGTATTGTTAACAAATATTTGGTTGAGTAAATATAACTTCATTTGTGTTCTGCTAATCTAAAGTTAGAGTTTTTACAAGTTATGATTATTCAATATTTTAAAGTCCATCTAACATTTATTAAATACTTTGTTCTTACTTGATTCTATTATGTTTTACTTCTTTACTTTAAAAAATAAAGTAGTAGCCAGACACATTGAAATTTGAGTAAAGAACACTTGATGTATCTGTGTTGTAACAGATATAGAAATTACGGTTTTGCAAATTATGAATACTTAATAGTGCCAGTGGCTTTGTTTTTAGAGGATTGTGGGTAATTCAACATTTTTAGACTGATACTTTTACACAATGCTGTATGCAATGCTTGAAGAAAGAAAAGTTATATTTCTAAAACAGTATTAAGCAGTTTGTTGTGCTATGAGATGTAATTGATCATGATCATCAGATTTAAAAAAACGTCGGGCAAATTGACTTTCAACAATGAGACAATCCATTTCTACCATCAACAAGGTCAAGTGCATCACTCTTAATGGCAGAGGCTAATGCAACATCATGTAAGGCTTAGAACCCTACCCTCCACTTACTGCTAGAGGAATGAGCACTGTGCTCAACAGTGCCTGCTTAGGTGTATTAAAATGATAAATCGTTTTCAAATACATAAAAACAATGTCAAACATTAAGACAAGAGATCTGAAAATTAATAATTTGAACTAACTTACACCTAAAAAAACATTAGCAATGAAGGTTAATCATTTAAGTACAAGGAATCGTAAAATGTGTACACAAATATCCATGTTCAAGTAACTTCAATTGTTATCGTTCAGAGTACATCATGGCCAATTTAGTTTTAAAAAAATGTAATAAAATACAAAACAGTTAAGTATTTACAACTTAAAAAGATGACCATATGGGTGGTCATGTCACTTTATTACTTTAAGTATTGAAACACTGAAATACTTTGAGTTGGGTTACTCAAAGGGTCTAGGCAAACTGGTTTCCCCCAAAAAATTGTTAGCAGAACTAATTACTTTTTACAATGCAGTATATGAGGCCTTGCCTGTACATGAAGTTATGCATGCATTTTCTCAAGTTCAAGGGTTCATCCCTAAAAGCTTTAACCACTAAAACACATTTTTTTGTATATTTATGTACATAATTTTTATACAAATTGTTTTACTATGTTTCTGTGGTAATTTTTATAAAATGTGTTACTATAAAAAGTTTATAATTTGTTTTCTGACCTTTATCAGTCATTGATATTTGTTGATATATAAATGTATTCAATTCCAAATCAAATCAAATCATTATTTGTCACATACAGTGTTTACAGCAGATGTTATAGCGGGTGTAGCGAAATGCTTGTGCTTCTAGCTCCGACAGCCTGCAGTAATATCTAACAAGTAATATCTAACAATTTCACAAACACACAAAACTAGAAAGGAATGGAATTTAAGAAAAAATATACATATATGGACAAGCAATGACAGAGCGGCATGGACTAAGATACAGTGGAATATTATAGAATAGAATGCAGTATATACATATAAGAAGAGTAGTGCAAGATAGGTTAAAACATTATTAAAGTGACTAGTGTTCCATTTCTTAAAGTGGCAGTGATTTCAATAGGCAGCAGCAGCCCTCTAAATGTTGCTAGTGATGGCTATTTACACAGTCTGATGGCCTTGAGATAGAAGCTGTTTTTCATTCTCTCGGTCCCACGTTTGATGCACCTGTACTGACCTCACCTTCTGGATGATAGCGGGGTAGAAACAGGCAGTGGGCTCGGGTGGTTGATGTTCCTTAATGATCTTTTTTGGCCTTCCTGTGATATCGGGTGCCCTATGTGTCCTGGAGGGCAGGTAGTTTGTCCCCCGGTAATGCGTTCAGCAGACGCGCACCACCCTCTGGAGAGCCCTGCACAGTTGCCATACCAGGCGGTGATACAGCCCGACATGATGCTCTCATGTTGTGCATCTGTAAAAGTTTTGTGACCGGTTTTAGGTGCCAAGCCAAATTTCTTCAGCCTCCTGAGGTTGAGAAGAGGCTCTGTTGTGCCTTCTTCACCACACTGTCTGCGTGGGTGGACCATTTTTTTAGTTTGTCGGTGATGTGTACGCCCAAGGATCTTGAAGCTTTCCACTTCCATCTTCAATTGAATTGATAGTAAAGCCACCAGTGGTCTGGGGTGGTCTATCCTCTAACGGTTCGTCGAAGCTCTGCTTCCTCTAGAACACTATGTAGCCACTGCGAGTCTGCAGGTATGAATTGAAATCTGACACCAAGTGGTCTTTCAGCACACTCTTCTTTCCTCTCGCATCCTGTTCTCCCACTATCCATGTCCCCTGTAAATGAAAGCAATCAGATTGCTTATAATCCCTGACATCAAAGTGGCATTTTTGAGAATCATTTAGAGAAGCCTTGACAGAGTCCTGGTGGTCCAGGTGTAACAGGGTTATAAAATGTCACTTTTAAGTCATGACTTTCTCCCAAAAAATTTCTTTTTCATGTTATTCATGTGTTATGACGGACCTCTACTGGCGTAGTGTTGATACTGCCAGATTTCCGGTGGTTACATTCTGGTCTTTGCAGTCTCCAACTAAAAGGCTCTGAATGGTCACAATCGGCACGTCTGAAGTGGCTGTACAGCATTATTTACTGCGATGCAGCCTCCGCAGACGTCTTTCATACTTCTTTGCGCGCTGGACCTTCCGCCGCCCCGTCCTAACCATCAACCATTCATGTCAATGTTATACGGACCCATCCAGGCATTGTTACAAAATGTGAGATTTATTTTTAGTCAAAGCAGCAGCCAAATATTAATTTGTTCCATAACTTAAATGTGTGTGAATTGTTTGCTTTGATTGTTCATGTCTATCTATTCCCCATTACATATATTACCATTAGTAGTACATTTACCGTTAATTCCTATAATTTATAATCTACAATATTATTTGGTTATGGTAATTTCTGTTAATACATTCAATATATTATTATTCCAGTCTTTTACCGTTCTCATTGTCAGAGTGGATACGTTGTTTGCAGAGTGCACAACCTATGCAACACTTGTGAGAAACAAGTCTTGGTTTATTACGAGTTTTGTCAAATGAGTAATTGAATCTTTCCAGCTCTCTCCATTTAGATAACCACTCAGCGTGAAGGGGGAAAATGTCACGCTCTGATCCAGTGGAAACTTCATAAAATAGGCCTACCTGATGAGCTTCTTATCCCTTGCGCAAAATAGCCTACTGCTGTGTCTGTCCCGAGCTCACTGGCCCAGGAAACTGAGGGCCCAGAATATGTTATACAATGTTGCAAGTTTGCTAGCATAAGCTTCAGTCTGGATCCAAGTTGATAGTGATACAATGTTTCAAGGTCGTTGCAGACAGGCCATTTGTAGCCAATGTGATTTATTGGATATGTACCTTTATCAGGATATGTTCTACCTGCAGGCTGCAATGTTTTTATTTATTGGCTTCATGTTAGGCTTTTTTTACATACAGTACTTGGCAATGGCAATATAAGTTACTTTTTAGGTTTGTATCATTTTCACTTTAGAATTTTGATTAACCACATGACAATGATTTTGAGATAGGAAGACGTTATTATAAATTAAATTAAAACTGTTCCAAGAAAATGTGCATATGAAAACTATAACTGACATGATACATTGATAGAGATAAACTGTCATTCCACATGGAAAGGTTGCAGACTTCCTCCTATTACCGGCAAACTTCAGGAGAGTAATGACAGAATCTGCAAACAACCAGCGATGAGCTGGAGCAGGAGCGGGGAGAGGAGAATGGTCAATTGGGTTAAGGTTTTTTCTTCTGGTTATCTCTGACATCCCTCTTCAGTCATTTGTGTCTTATTTCATCAAACAGTTCACTTAAATGATCAGACAAGCATATAGTTGATCATATAAAAACACATAGGGTGTATCTATATATGGAAGACTACACGTTTTACAATTGGTCGAAAGAACAGACGAAAGGACGACCAATATTGTTTTTAGTCGGGGACATCCCTAGTGTGGAATAATTGATAGCTAGAGGGATGGTTGGCCATGGAATAAACATAAAATGCTTTTGCACACGTTTTAGATTGTAATCACAAATATCCTGCCCGTGTCCAGTTATAATCAGGATATTTTTGTGTCCCTCAATGTCATTCCGTCTCAGTTTGCAGCATTCAAACCCGTGGTCATTGTGTGTCTGAATCACAACATTAAAGACAATGAGTGATTACAGCATTTCTACAAATTGAGCCATACACAATACAACTTAAGCATTGAGGACAGCATAATGTTGACAACATGGTGGTTTACACTATGTCTACTGTGTGTGAATGGATGGAAGAATCTTATGCCAGCTGTAGGTCCATTTGAGTGTGTGTGGTTACTTGGCCTGTACATCAGCCAGTACTGGGAACATTGGAGACTTGGAATGCTTGCTTTCAAAGTGCTGCTTGACTGTTTTTGGGTCCACGTCTATAAAAGTCAACTACAAAATGGAGGAAGTTAACAATCTGTGGCTTATATTGAATTCAAAATTGACACAAATGATAAACTTAGCAATAGGATGCAACAAACTACTACACATGAAAGACTGTAATACACAGGCCAGTACAATAGCTTACACATGGAGAGGAACCTAAAGGCATATAACAGTACCAACCAATACTAACTCACCTGACAAACAGGGCAGGTGTGGACCAGTGGCAGTGGCCTTGGCTGCAGTCTTCTGGTCTGCAGCTGCTCCCTTCTTAGCAGGAGCCGCATTTGCATCAGTCAACATGTTCAACTTTAACTTGAGAGTGGAGCATGTGTTATACACTTATATATACTGGTCTTTCCATTTCTTCTTTTTATTATTATGATTTTTTACCTTTATTTTATCAGTGAGTCATACTGAGACCATGGTCTCTTTTACAGATGAGTCCTGAATAAAAAAATTACACACATCAAAAATATAAATACAAAATGCAAGCAGAAAGAAAAAAACACGGTCATAAAAAATTACACATTTATCAGTAATAAGGTCCTCAATCAGCTTTCTGAATTGCCCTAGAGGCACCAAATCATAAAATGTAAGAACATTTGAAGATTGCTCCATAAATAAGGTGCAAGAAAACTAAAAGCTGATATGCCTAACTCAGTAGAGATCAAAGTAATTTCTAGAGGTAACCTTCCCTGAGACCGGGTGTGGTAACTCGAATGTCTAAAGTTTAGTAATGATGTACTTTTTGTAAAAGGGCTTTATAAATGAAAACATAGCAATGTATCAACCTACGCGACATCAAAGAGGGGCCAACCAACTTACTGGTAGAGAATGCAGTGATGAGTACAAAAATGGGGCACCAGATTACTGCATCTAATGTCTTTAATGAAGTGGCAGCTGCATTGATATACAGTTGAAGTCAGAAGTTTTACATACACCTTAGCCAAATACCTTTAAATTCAGTTTTTCAAAATTCCTGACATTTAATCCTAGTAAAAATTCCTGTTTTAGGTCAGTTAGGATCACCACTTTATTTTAAGAATGTGAAATGTCAGAATAATAGTTAGAGAGAATTATTTATTTCTCGCTTTTATTTCTTTCATCACATTCCCATTGGGTCAGAAGTTTACATACACTCATTTAGTATTTGGTAGAATTGCCTTTAAATTGTTTAACTTGGGTCAAACGTTTCGGTATCCTTCCACAAGCTTCCCACAATAAGTTGGGTGAATTTTGGCCCATTCCTCCTGACAGAGCTAGTGTAACTGAGTCATGTTTGTAGGCCTCTTTGCTCGCACATGTTTTTTCAGTTCTGCCCACAAATGTTCTATATTATTGAGGTCAGGGCTTTGGGATGGCCACTCCAACACCTTGACTTTGTTGTACTTAAGCCATTTTGCCACAACTTTGGAAGTATGCCACCAAGGTTTAACTTCCTGACTGATGTCTTGAGATGTTGCTTCAATATATCCACATAATTTTCCTTCCTCATGATGCCCTCTATTTTGTGAAGTGCACCAGAACCTTCTGCAGCAAAGCATCCCCACAGCATGATGCTGCCACCCCCGTGCTTCACGGTTGGATGGTTGTTCTTCGGCTTGCAGTTACCCCCCTTTTTCCTCCAAACATAACGATGGTCATCATGGGCCAACAGGTCCATTTTGTTTCATCAGACAGAGGTACATTTCTCCAAAAAGTACAATCTTGCTCCCCATGTTGCAGTTGCAAACCGTAGTCTTCTGTTTTTTATTGCGAGTTTTGGGAGCAGTGGCTTCTTCCCTTGCTGAGACGACCTTTCAGGTTATGTCGATATAGCGACTCCGTTGTTACTGTGGGCTATAGATACTTTTGGTACCTGTTTTCCTCCAGGATTCTTCACAAAGGACACTTTGATGTTGTTCTGGGATTGATTTGCACTTTTCTTTTTTCTTTTTTTTGTGTGTGTGGAGGGGAGTGGGGGGGGGGGGGGGTAAGATCAGCTTAATATGGCAGATATATTGTAACTTCCATCAATGTAATTTGTCCTGCATCACTTCCCAATCCCCCATGTTTGCTTTTATATATATACTCCCCTTTATTCCTTTTCCAACCCCGCCATCCTTTCCTTACTTGGGGTACATTAGTGCACAACAATGGCCCTCTACTTCCGGGCCTATTCTTCCTATCTACACCTTAGTGGACACAGTCAATTTGACAATTAATTATGATTTTATTTGTTTTTGCTCTGGAATTTATTCTAAAACTGTCCAACCTTCTCGATCATTTTCATGATGTCCCAGTCCGGTTTTCTTCTAAATGCCCATATCTTTCTAACTGTAGCTCTTTCCCAAAAGCTTCCCAACATACACCGTTTATACTTATTATGGAAACAGTATGCATACATTATTAGTTATCTTGTTATTATTTGTTTGTTATTTGTTTAATAGTCCCATCCTTCAGAATCCATCAATAACTCCCATCTATCTCTTAACACCATACAATCGGCATTTCTATTTGCCATCTCCAGTAGGGGAAAAAAGTATTTAGTCAGCCAACCAATGGTGCACGTTCTCCCACTTAAAAAGATCGAGAGGCCGGTAATTTTTCATCATAGGTAACAAAACTCAACTATGACAGACAAAATGAGAGAGAAGAAGTCCTAGAAAATTCACATTGTATGATTTTTAAATGACTTTATTTTGGCAACTTGCTGGTTGGAAATAAGTATTGGTCAATAACAAAAGTTTCTCAATACTTTTGTTATTATACCCTTTGTTGGCAATGCCACAGGTAAACGTTTTCTGTAAGTCTTCACAAGGTTTTTCACACACTGTTGCTGGTATTTTGGCCCATTCCTCCATGCGATCTCCTCGATAGCATGATGTTTGGGGGCTGTCGCTGGGCGAACATAGGACTTTCACTCCTCCCAAAGATTTTCTTGTGGTTGAGGAATGCTGGAGGACTGGCTAGGCACTCCGGACCTGAAATGCTTCTTACGACCACTCCTGCGTGCCGCGGTGTGGTTTGGGATCATTGTCCATGCTGAAAGACCAGCCCGTTTCATCTATCAATGCCCTTTGCTGATGGAAGGAGGTTTTTCACTCAAATCTCACGATACATGGGTCACCATTATTCTTCCCTTTACACGGAGCCAGTGTGTCCTGGTCCCTTTGCAGAAAAACACCCCAACATGATGATGTTTCCACCCCATCTTCACAGTGGGTTTATGGGTTTTTTTTTTGGATGCAACTCAGCATTTTTTTGTCCCCAAACCGACGAGTTGAGTTTTACAAAAAAGTTCTATTTTGGTTCATCACCATATGACATTCTCAAAACCCTCTTCGGGATACCAAATGCACTTAGCAAACTTCAGACGGGGCCTGGACATGTACTGGTTTAAGCAGGGGGACAGTCCTGACTGAGGATTTGAGTCCCTGGCGGCTAGTGTGTTACTGATGGTAGGCTTTTTTATTTTGGGCTCAGCTCTCTGCAGGTCATTCACTGGTCCCCCGTGTGGTTTTGGGGTTTTTGGGTCACCGTTCTTGTGATCATTTTTTTTCCCCCGGGGTGAATCTTGCGTGGACCCCAGACGAGGGGATTTTCATCAGTGTTTTGTAGTCTTCCCTTTCCCAAAATTTTTCCCCCAGTTATTTTTTCAAACCAAGCTGCTTTCCTATTGCGATTTGTCTTTCCCCCCCTTGTGCAGGGCTACAATTTTGTTTCTGGTGTCCCTTTTACAGCTCTTTGGTCTTGGCCCAAAGGGGGGGGGGGGGGTGCTGTTTGAAAGGGTTGTGGACAGGGTCTTTAATGAAAAATTCAAACAGGTCCATTAAAAAAGGAAGAGTGGGGCGAGGAGCCTCTTAAAGAAGAAGTTTCAGGTCTGGAGAGCCCGAAAAATTACTTTTTGTAGGGGACCAAAAACTTTTTTTCCACCCTAATTTTCAAATAAATTTATTACAAATCCTACAATGTGATTTTCTGGAAAAAAAAAATCTCCATTTTCTCTCATAGTTGAGTGTACCCATGATGAAAATTAAGGCCCCCTTTTATTTTTTAAGTGGGGAAAATTGCACAATTGGGGGGCATAAATGCTTTTTTTCCCCCCGTATTTTCAACCGACTGTGAGTTTTACAAAAATTATGAACCTTTTTATTCCAGTTTACAATTGTGAATTAAAAATAAACATTTTTTAAAAATATTTTTTTTATTTATCGGACTAGACTTTTTAGATCACACAGAATGCTATTGCAAAGGTTAGAACTAGGTAAATATTTCAAACCGTTAGCCATTCC
>JAGTTL010000698.1:0-29967 GCA_036851935.1 Coregonus suidteri | reverse complement strand
CTGAGATTATGAGCACTCCCTTTAAGAGTGTGCTCCTAATCTCAGCTCGTTACCTGTATAAAAGACACCTGGGAGCCAGAAATCTTTCTGATTGAGAGGGGGTCAAATACCTATTTCCCTCATTAAAATGCAAATCAATTTATAACATTTGTTACATGTGTTTTTCTGGATTTTTTTGTTGTTTTTCTGTCTCTCACTGTTCAAATAAACCTACCATTGAAATTATAGACTGATCATATCTTTGTCAGTGGGCATACGTACAAAATCAGCAGGGGATCAAATACTTTTTTCCCTCACTGTACATGTACCACACTTTTTTTTTTTTTTACCAGCAAAATATTTCTCATTATTTTTGTTAATGTTAATGCTGTCAGTTTTGGTGAATTGGATCTAAGTGCTCATACTAACCCACCTCTGCTTTTTCTCTTGTTCTCCTTCCTCCATTTTGTTTGTCATGCATCACTGCTTTGGGTCTTCCTCAACACACTCATCCTCTCTCTCTCCCTCCCTCTCTCTCTCTCCCTTTTAATATCTGTAATTCATTTGGTCCCCTTCAAACACATTTTACATTCTCTCACACCCCCCCTGCCTTTTCTGTTGGTGCTGTCATCCACCTCTTCTTATCCATCCTTGCTTCATCCCTCCTTCCTTCTCTCAGCTCTGCTCCCCCTTCTGCGGCCTCTGAGGATCCTGCCCCTCCTCTGCCCGAGTCAGACGAGCTTCTCAACAAGTAAGAGCTTTCTCTCGCTCCTCCACCTCTCTCCCTTTCCATCTTTCTCTCTCCCGATCTCTCTCTTTCCGGCGGGGCTAGCTTGTTTTTGGTGCTATCACTCTTGAGCAAAGGTATCTAACAACCTACTGGATTGACACAAAACATAAACTGTGTAGATGTCAATGACATCTGTTATGTTAGGTCATTCACGTGTGGTAAGATACATCTATATGTTTGCTTGCAAAGTGAATTGATATTGGGATAGGATGGCATAACTGAAGAGTTACAGTAACTTATAGGTGATGTATGTACCACCGCATGTTTTGAGATGTTATAAACAGTTAATGATAAATGATGATAAATCCTAACACTTTCATTCTCCCTCCCTCCCGCACTAACTTTCTCCCTCTCTCTCTCCTGTCAGATTTGTGTGTAAGAACAACGGTGTGTTGTTTGAGAACCAGCTGCTTCAGATCGGGATCAAGTCTGAGTACCGCCAGAACCTGGGTGAGTTTGGGCTACTAGACAATGCGGGGAGATGCTTGAATCCTAAGTCACATTTGTCACATTGATGTGAGTTCTGGGAGATTGTGTGGGTCTCAAGTTAGGATTCTTCTCTTGAAGTATTAAACATTTTCTTGCAGGTAAGTCCCATGTGAAATACATTAGCCTATATGCTGTAACCTTATTGAACTGATGTCTGTACTGTTCTATAGCTTTGGTAAGTACGTCTGAGCGTGCACAGAATTTAATAGATGGCGTCATTTAGTATTTGTGTTCACATCCTAGCTTTGTCATCTCCATTTTAGTATACAGAATGTTTTATTCAGTGGTTAGGTATGCTTCAGTTTCTATAATGCATTAGATGCTAGGTGAGTGAGCATAATGCATAACTTGGCTGCTGAATGGGTGTATTTGCACGTGTGTGTGTGTGTGTGTATACAGTGGGGAGAACAAGTATTTGATACACTGCCGATTTTGCAGGTTTTCCTACTTACAAAGCATGTAGAGGTCTGTAATTCTTAACATAGGTACACTTCAACTGTGAGAGACGGAATCTAAAACAAAAATCCAGAAAATCACATTGTATGATTTTAAAGTAATTAATTTGCATTTATTGCATGACATAAGTATTTGATCACCTACCAACCAGTAAGAATTCCGGCTCTCACAGACCTGTTAGTTTTTCTTTAAGAAGCCCTCCTGTTCTCCACGCATTACCTGTATTAACTGCACCTGTTTGAACTCGTTACCTGTATAAAAGACACCTGTCCACACACTCAATCAAACAGACTCCAACCTCTCCACAATGGCCAAGACCAGAGAGCTGTGTAAGGACATCAGGGATAAAATTGTAGACCTGCACAAGGCTGGGATGGGCTACAGGACAATAGGCAAGCAGCTTGGTGAGAAGGCAACAACTGTTGGCGCAATTATTAGAAAATGGAAGAAGTTCAAGATGACGGGACCACAGTCTCAAAGAAAACCATTAGTAACACACTACGCCGTCATGGATTAAAATCCTGCAGCGCACGCAAGGTCCCCCTGCTCAAGCCAGCGCATGTCCAGGCCCGTCTGAAGTTTGCCAATGACCATCTGGATGATCCAGAGGAGGAATGGGAGAAGGTCATGTGGTCTGATGAGACATAAATAGAGCTTTTTGGACTAAACTCCACTCGCCATGTTTGGAGGAAGAAGAAGGATGAGTACAACCCCAAGAACATGGAGGTGGAAACGTCATTCTTTGGGGATGCTTTTCTGCAAAGGGGACAGAACGACTGCACCGTATTGAGGGGAGGATGGATGGGGCCATGTATCGCGAGATCTTGGCCAACAACCTCCTTCCCTCAGTAAGAGCATTGAAGATGGGTCGTGGCTGGGTCTTCCAGCATGACAAAGACCCGAAAAACACACAGCCAGGGCAACTAAGGAGTGGCTCCGTAAGAAGCATCTCAAGGTCCTGGAGTGGCCTAGCCAGTCTCCAGACCTGAACCCAATAGAAATATTTGGAGGGAGCTGAAAGTCTGTATTGCCCAGCGACAGCCCCGAAACCTGAAGGATCTGGAGAAAGTCTGTATGGAGGAGTGGCCCAAAATCCCTGCTGCAGTGTGTGCAAACCTGGTCAAGACCTACAGGAAACGTATGATCTCTGTAATTGCAAACAAAGGTTTCTGTACCAAATATTAAGTTCTGCTTTTCTGATGTATCAAATACTTATGTCATGCAATAAAATGCAAATTAATTACTTTAAAATCATACAATGTGATTTTCTGGATTTTTGTTTTAGATTCCGTCTCTCACAGTTGAAGTGTACTACCTATGATAAAAATTACAGACCTCTACATGCTTTGTAAGTAGGAAAACCTGCAAAATCGGCAGTGTATCAAATACTTGTTCTCCCCACTGTATATACAGTTGAAGTCGGAAGTTTACATCCACTTAGGTTGGAGTCATTAAAACTAGTTTTTCAACCACTCCGCAAATGTCTTGTTAACAAACTATAGTTTTGGCAAGTCGGTTAGGACATCTACTTTGTGCATGACACAAGTAATTTTTCCAACAATTGTTTAGACAGATTATTTCACTTATAATTCACTGTATCACAATTCCAGTGGGTCAGAAGTTGACATACACTAAGTTGACTGTGCCTTTAAACAGCTTGGAAAATTCCAGAAAATGATGTCATGGCTTTAGAAGCTTCTGATAGGCTAAAAGGGGGTAGCTTGCAAGCCGAAGAACACCATCCCAACCGTGAAGCACGGGGTGCTTTGCTGCAGTAGGGACTGGTGCACTTCACAAAATAGATGGCATCATGAGGAAGGAAAATTATGTGGATATATTGAAGCAACATCTCAAGACATCAGTCAGGAAGTTAAAGCTTGGTCGCAAATGGGTCTTCCAAATGGACAATGACCCCAAGCATACTTCCAAAGTTGTGGCAAAATGGCTTAAGGACAACAAAGTCAAGGTATTGGAGTGGCCATCACAAAACCCTGACCTCAATCCTATAGAAAATGTGTGGGCAGAACTGAAAAAGCGTGTGCGAGCAAGGAGGCCTACAAACCTGACTCAGTTACACCAGCTCTGTCAGGAGGAATGGGCAAAAATTCACCCAACTTATTGTGGGAAGCTTGTGGAAGGCTACCTGAAACATTTGACCGAAGTTAAACAATTGAAAGGCAATGCTACCAAATACTAATTGAGTGTATGTAAACTTCTGACCCACTGGGAATGTGATGAAAGAAATAAAAGCTGAAAGAAATCATTCTCTACTATTATTCTGACATTTCACATTCTTAAAATAAAGTGGTGATCCTAACTGAGCTAAGACAGGGAATTCTTACTAGGATTAAATGTCAGGAATTGTGAAAAACTGAGTTTAAATGTATTTGGCTAAGGTCTGTGTAAACTACCTACTTCAACTGTAGCCTATTGTGCTTTTACTGATGGCATGGGTAAGTTACCGACTGTATCCGTATCCATACACATTGTACTCTATGTATGAAGAATTATTAATTATAATGCATTATAAACGGGAATGAGTTGGTGTGTAATGCTGCATTATAGCCTGAAATAAGGGAGTATACATAACAATACGTAATGTATTATAACATGTATGTGTTCTTTTGGAAATGTCACCTAAATGTGTCCACTTGACATATCTTCTAACGTGTGTGTGTGTGTGTGTGTTTTTGTTTGTTTTTCTAGGGAGGATGTATCTGTTCTATGGCAATAAGACCTCGGTGCAGTTTGTCAGCTTTAGCACCACAGTCAGCTGCCCAGGGGAGCTGCAGTCTCATATCCTTCAATGCATTCACTTACTGTTTACGCACGCACGCACGCCCCACACACACACACACACACCCCTATCTTGCACACTATGTGTTAGTGTTGTCACGATAGCAGAGTTTTGACTTCTATATTTATACCAGGTTTAGTATCACAATACGCAATACCATCACGATACTCGATATCAAAACGATGCCAAAATGATACCACAGCAAAAAAAGAAGGAATATTAGCCAAAGTCACAAAATGGCAGTTGATCCAGACAGATAAACTCTGCTACTGCTCTGTTCAGTCTTTGGGCATTTTTTATGTTCAATATCATTACATTTATTTTTTTTACGTCAATTTTTCTGGGACAGTAATGTATGTATTAAAGGGGAATGGAAACAATAGGCTTTAGAACACCAGCTAACTGTAACTGTAAATCGGCATATTGGCATTTTGTTGCATCACTGGCAGGAATTCCTTGAATTTACTGAGACTATGACCTATGCGTGCATTAATAAGCATAATTTGCTGGTGTCAAACCATATATGAAAACATGATACACAATTTTAAACCTGAGAAACAGCCCTTTCAAATTTTATGACATACAATAGCACCACACCAATCAAATGGTAAGTCAAGGAAAAACACCTGTGACATTGATGAAAATCTGTTTTTTTCCCCCCCAAACAACTGCCATTTACACAACTTCCTCATGAAGATGGAGAAAAACGTATGAGTCTTCCTTATTTTGCAAGCTTTGAAAATCAGAATAGTAATTCATACCTTTTACTTTGAATGAGTTATAGCTGTTTTAGTGAACAGTGATATTTTTCTAGAATTCAATGTGGTCAGACCCTTTCTTATCTGGATAGTATATTAAACACATATTTCAAAATATGATAAGAATAAGGTATATAATGACAATAATTGGCTCTTATAACTTCAATTTCTTCTTACATACATTGCACTAGGCCTATAGCCTAATACACAAAGAGTTAGAATAGGAACAAATTAAAAGCATGCAAGAAAGGCGCAATGACCAGTGACTTTAATAGTGACCATGTCCGCAATTAATCACACTGACTGGAGTGCCACAACCTGAAACACATTTTTTTTAAGGGTTAGGCTTCAGGCTTAGGCTACATTAATTCTTGCAATCAACAGCCAGCAGGCTTAGCTACTAATTTTAGGAATTAAATCTGGCTATTTAGTTAGTTAGCTAGCTAGCTAATAATTATAGCTATGGGGATTGGGGTTCATACCTAGCTAGCTAGCTACATTTTTACTGGAAAAAACAATCCTGCAGCAGCCCTCTCTGGCTGGCTGGCTGGCTAGCTAGCTAGCTACATATTGAATGACACTAGCCAGTTTGTTTTAGCTCAAAATACTTATATTGACAAATGCTCTTCAAATTGTCAATATTAACATTTTATTTTTTACAGCTATCAAATAAAACATTAACATTAAAAGACAAGAGAATAGCTAAATCAGTTTCTTACCTTAATGTGAGCAATAGTGGATAAAGTACCCAATTGTCATACTTGAGTAAAAGTAAAGATCCCTTAATAGAAAATGACTCAAGTGAATGTCACCCAGTGAAATACTACTTGAGTAAAAGTCAAATAATTTGGTTTTAAATATACTTAAGTATCAAAAGTAAAGTATAAATCATTATAAATGTCTTTATATTAAGCAAATGGTTCCATTTTCTTGTTTTTCATTTACGAATAGCCAGGGGCACATTCCAACAATCAGACATAATTTACAAATGAAGCATTTGTCTTTAGTGAGTCCGCCAGATCAGAGACAGTAGGGATGACTAGTGATATTCTCTTGATAAGTATGTGAATTGGACAATTTTCCTTTCCTGCTAAGCATTCAAAATGTAATGAGTACTTTTGGGTGTCAGGAAAAATGTATGGTGTAAAATGTAAATTATTGTCTTTAAGAATGTAGTGAAGTAAAAGTTGTCAAAAATAGAAATAGTAAAGTACAGATACCCAAAAAAAACTACTTAAGAAGTACTTTAAAGTATTTTTACTTAAGTACTTTACACCACTGAATGTGAGAAACCTTTGTGGTCCAGTGGAAGTGAGGCGCCTCCCTTCACATGCCAAAACTCACAATTTGCTAAATCCTGTCAATGACGCATAGGCTTCAGTCGTTACTATGGCAATTCAAGATGGCCTACCTAGGGCTGTTAAATTGACCGTATTACCACCACACCGGTGGTCATGAGTATGACGGCAGTCAAATTCCATGTTACTGTTAAGTCACGGTAATTAGGCTTCTCCAAGCTCTGATGCTGCTGATGGTCATTAGTAGCCTACCTAACTTGCTAACTGCCTGGTACTCAGCACTCTATTGTCCCTCTAATCACTCTGACATCAATGCAAATGTGATCCAAAATGTAATCAAACATTCATTAGAGCCCATGAGCTCATGTTGTGCAACATTTCTAAAGGCTATGCAATTGCGTGAGAAAACAGAGTGATGGCCTCTTAAAAAGAGGAGGATCCCATCAGCTTTGTATAGGCTAGACCTATATTTATTTCTCAATTTTCCTAATATTAAGCGCATTACTTCTCTTTACAACAGGAGTATAGCCTACCTGGCTGGCATGAAAATGAACCACGGAAAAAGCGTCCTCCATTCGCTATTCAAGTATTTTTTCCCGCTGCACCTGTTTCGAGACAGGTGCATGATAATGGTCCATTCTAAATCAAAACAAATTTCACACATATTATTTAATATATGTAAAGGCAAGATTAAATCAAGAATAGTGTGATGGGATGACAATATTAGCCTATCACTTGTGAATTATATATTATCACTTGTGAATGATGCCCAGCTGTTGTGCATGCTTTGTTTTGGCGTCTTTTTCCAAATCATAGTCGCACACCTCATGTAGCCTAGCCCATAGGCCTATATGTTTTGATAAGGTTTGTATCACAACTAAAGTGGCCAAATAACTTCTTAAAATGAAGCACATTAATCCTGCATTACAACAGGTGTAGAGCCTAACTGCCATACATACGCAGCGCGTGAGTTTCATGTTTGGGGAAGATCATTTCCACCATAAAAATGCACCTTTATAATAAAAGTATTACATGCATAATTGCATTTGTGGTCACTTTTGAGAATGGTGTTTTCCTGCTAATGGAACATTCACGCTTATAGCCTACTGCTGTGTGCGCATTGCTGCGCTTATAATGTGAAGAAATAGCCTAATAGTTTATGAACATTTTAAGCTAAATGTTCTCATCTGTTGCGTCAGGGTCATTGCTTAAAACAGGTTTTTTGATGCTCGTGGTTGTATTAATTTGGGATCTATCGCATCCCACAACTGTCCCAGACTATGTTTGGAATATTTATTTCTCGCACAAAATAGAATAGGTCAACTTTTGTACTATGGGAGATAGTAGATGGACATACGCTAGTGCTTTTGCTGTTCGTTAGGCCTACTCATCTTGTTGGCTGACGAAAAGTAAATGTGGACAGTTCTTCCAATATCTTCAATATGCACCTCGGAATTGGATAAGGAGGCGTGCAGTTGCGTCCCCGATGTGTCGGTCTTCACTTGTAGCCTGTGAGAAAGACCCGATCACGTGAAGGAGAGCCATGTGAGTGAGAGGTGCTTTGGGAACGCAGCCAGGAGAACGGAATTATAATTATTATATTCAGCCCAAGGGCACAACGGCCACAGGTCGCAAAAGGCATGGATTTGTTTAGGGGGGATTACAGCCACACAAATGAGATGCAGCCGGGAAATTCAAGGCATTATCAAGTGCTTGTCAAATTGTGAATGAGAGACTAATGAAGTGTCTACAGCCTGCGCAAAAAAACAAAGCAGAGCTCATGCCTTTCATGCAACCTTTTTCAAATCATCATTAGTCGCATCATGTAGCCTTAGAATGTATTAAAAATCAAAACATACATTTGTATCACAACTAAAGTTACATAAATAACTCAAAATTAAGCATATAGGAGTACCTGTTTCTTTGTTAACCGCTCAACACAGAATAGCTGCATGTGCGCACTCCCTCAAATCCTTTGGAGAAAATATATTTTCTATTTTATTCAGCTACAGTGGGGAGAACAAGTATTTGATACACTGCCGATTTTGCAGGTTTTCCTACTTACAAAGCATGTAGAGGTCTGTAATTTTTATCATAGGTACACTTCAACTGTGAGAGACGGAATCTAAAACAAAAATCCAGGAAATCACATTGTATGATTTTTAAGTAATTCATTTGCATTTTATTGCATGACATAAATATTTGATACATCAGAAAAGCAGAACTTAATATTTGGTACAGAAACCTTTGTTTGCAATTACAGTACTCATCCTTCTTCCTCCAAACACGGCGAGTGGAGTTTAGACCAAAAAGCTCTATTTTTGTCTCATCAGACCACATGACCTTCTCCCATTCCTCCTCTGGATCATCCAGATGGTCATTGGCAAACTTCAGACGGGCCTGGACATGCGCTGGCTTGAGCAGGGGGACCTTGCGTGCGCTGCAGGATTTTAATCCATGACGGCGTAGTGTTACTAATGGTTTTCTTTGAGACTGTGGTCCCAGCTCTCTTCAGGTCATTGACCAGGTCCTTCCGTGTAGTTCTGGGCTGATCCCTCACCTTCCTCATGATCATTGATGCCCCACGAGGTGAGATCTTGCATGGAGCCCCAGACCGAGGGTGATTGACCGTCATCTTGAACTTCTTCCATTTTCTAATAATTGCGCCAACAGTTGTTGCCTTCTCACCAAGCTGCTTGCCTATTGTCCTGTAGTCCATCCCAGCCTTGTGCAGGTCTACAATTGTATCCCTGATGTCCTTACACAGCTCTCTGGTATTGGCCATTGTGGAGAGGTTGGAGTCTGTTTGATTGAGTGTGTGGACAGGTGTCTTTTATACAGGTAACGAGTTCAAACAGGTGCAGTTAATACAGGTAATGAGTGGAGAACAGGAGGGCTTCTTAAAGAAAAACTAACAGGTCTGTGAGAGCCGGAATTCTTACTGGTTGGTAGGTGATCAAAACTTATGTCATGCAATAAAATGCAAATGAATTACTTAAAAATCATACAATGGGATTTTCTGGATTTTTGTTTTAGATTTCGTCTCTCACAGTTGAAGTGTACCTATGATAAAAATGACAGACCTCTACATGCTTTGTAAGTAGGAAAACCTGCAAAATCGGCAGTGTATCAAATACTTGTTCTCCCCACTGTATGTTCAGTTGTATTCTTCATACTATAAAATAATGCCATGGAATTCTAAGCAAATCTTGTCTGCCAAATGAACTAGCGTAACCCACAGCCATATGGCATAGCCATATCAGAACCTAACATAAGGACAACTCAGAGTATGCTATTCTGTTCTTCTGAAATAGACTACATTTTCTTCATATCATGTTTCTTTAGACCTGTCTAAAATAAATAATGGACTTATTGTGATGGTGTAGGCTATATTATATGGATTTTGTAGACTTTTTAAAATGTAGATGTTCCAAAGGTCTGCATCAGTGGCTTGTAGGCTATGCGTGGATGCTAAATGTGTTTTCTGTTAATTAACGGTAAATTACCATGAGACCGGCTGTTATTTGCTTGACAATCACCGGCTGACAAAATGTCATGACCGCCACAGCCCTAGGCCTACCCATACCTCTAATAAACGTTGTTCAAGATCAAAATCCTAAAAATAGAGATGTTTCTATGTTAAATGCAGATGTTTAATATTAGGGGATCTCTTTGATTCGTTTTACTAAGTGTTTTCATTCCCCTTTAATGAATCAATTACACAATCATACAATACATTTGACTTTGCTTTTACCAATCTAACTACATATCAACATAATGGTAATAATTTTTTTGAATGGTAAATCTCTATTGATAAATTGGGTAAATCATGATGTAGCCTAGGCCTATCCACAATACAGGTGAATGCATATTCAATATGAGTGTGTGCATGCATTGAGTTGTTGAGCTTGTTTTGGTTGATTTCATGGGGCTACAGTTGATATAAAATATGTTTCCCTTAATTATTTTATTGTACTGATCAACAACATTTGCGTAGAAGTAGCGCACATTTCCATAAAATAAGCTGTCTCTTTAACCAGTAAAGTAACAAATTCTAGTACTGAACCGTTTTTCATGTTCTAGTATCGAAGTTTCGGTATACCGTGCAACACTACTGTGTGTGTCCCTTGGGTTGTAGGCTATACTTGCATGTATTTAACATGCATAGCTATATTCAATATACAGTCCCCCCGGTGTGGTCTCTTGTCCCGGCTCTGTTCCTCTCCTTGACTGGCTTTCCCACAGCTCAATGTGCAGACCAAAACAGTGGAACCCCTAGTGGAGGGAGGAGCACAGGTGCAGCAGGTCATCAACATTGAGTGTCTGACCGACTTCATTGACGCTCCGCTGCTCAACATCAAGTTCAGGTACACGCGCGTGTACGCACACAGAATATTACACAGAACATACAATACAAACACCTAGCAATCACGCATGCAAGATCAGTAGTATCCCAAACATACACACACATTTTGTTTTGTCGTCTTCAGTATATAAAGTGTGTGTGTTCCTCTCAGGTATGGGGGAGCCCTGCAGAACATCTCTCTCAAGCTGCCTGTCACCATCAACAAGTTCTTCCAACCCACAGAGATGGCCGCCGCAGACTTCTTCCAGCGCTGGAAACAACTCAGCCAGTGAGTGAGAGTGTGTGTAGGGGTGTGTGTGTGTGAGAGTGTGTCTAGGGTGAGCATGTAAGAGGGTGCGTGTGTGTATTTATGACTGTTTTCTTCTCTTTTCAGGCCCCAGCAAGAAGCACAAAAGATCTTCAAGGCCAGCCATGGCATGGACACAGAAGTGCTCAAGGCCAAGGTACACACACACACACTGTACGCATATTCATATAATTCCCTTGCCTGCTGTATGTCTACCACATCTTACTCCCTCCCATTTTGTCTCTCTCTCTCCCCCCCCCCTCCCTCGTCTCTAGTTGCTGGGCCTGGGGACAGCCCTGTTGGAGAATGTGGATCCTAACCCAGAGAACTATGTGTGTGCCGGAGTCATCCAGACCAAGGCCCAACAGGTCGGCTGCTTGCTGAGACTGGAACCCAATGCGCAGGCCCAGGTACACACACACACGCACACACATACACACACACATGTACATGCATATACACACACACACACAAATGTACAGTACCTGTCAAAAGTTTGAAGACATCAAAACTATGAAATAACACATACGGAATCATGTAGTAACCAAAAAATATATTTTATATTTGAGATTCTTCAAAGTAGCCACCCTTTGCCTTGATGACAGCTTTGCACACTATTGGCATTCTCTCAACCAGATTCATGAGGTAGTCACCTGGAATGCATTTCAATTAACAGGTGTGCCTTCTTAAAAGTTAATTTGTGGAATTTCTTTCCTCCTTAAGGCGTTTGAGCCAATCAGTTTTTTTGTGACAAGGTGGGTGGGGGTGGGGGGGTATACAGAAGATAGCCCTATTTGGTAAAAGACAAAGTCCATATTATGGCAAGAACAGCTCAAATAATCAAAGAGAAACGACAGTCTATCATTACTTTAAGACATGAAGGTCAGTCAATCCGGAAAATTTAAAGAACTTTGAAAGTTTCTTCAAGTGCAGTCACAAAAACCATGAAGCGCTATGATGAAACTGGCTCTCATGAGGACCGCCACAGGAAAGGAAGATCCAGAGTTACTTCTGCTGCAGAGGATAAGTTCATTAGAGTTACCAGCCTCAGAAATTGCAGCCGAAATAAGTGCTTCACAGAGTTCAAGTAACAGACACATCTCAACATCAACTGTTCAGAGGAGACTGCGTGAATCAGGCCTTCATGGTTGAATTGCTGCAAAGAAACCACTACTAAAGGACACCAATAAGAAGAAGAGACTTGCTTGGGCCAAGAAACACGAGCAATGGATATTAGACCGGTGGAAATCTGTCCTTTGGTCTGGAGTCCAAATTGGAGATTTTTGGTTCCAACCGCCGTGTCTTTGTGAGACACAGTGTAGGTGAATGGATGGATCTCCGCATGTTTAGTTCCCACCGTGAAGCATTGAGGAGGAGGTGTGATGGTGTGGTGGTGCTTTGCTGGTGACACTGTCTGTGATTTATTTAGAATCCAAGGCACACTTAACCAGCGTGGCTACCACAGCATTCTGCAGCGATACGCCATCCCATCTGGTTTGGGCTTAGTGGGACAATCACTTGTTTTTCAACAGGACAATGACCCAACACACCTCCAGGCTGTGTAAGGGCTATTTGACCAAGAAGGAGAGTGATGGAGTGCTGCATCAGATGACCTGGCCTCCACAATCCCCCGACGTCAACCCAGTTGAGATGGTTTGGGATGAGTTGGTCCGCAGAGTGAAGGAAAAGCAGCCAACAAGTGCTGCAAAGAAAAAGTCCAGTGTCTGTGTTCTTTTGCCCATCTTAATCTTTTATTTTTATTGGCCAGTCTGAGATATGGCTTTTTCTTTGTAACTCTGCCTAGAAGGTCAGCATCCCGGAGACTGGTGTTTTGCGGGTACTATTTAATGAAGCTGCCAGTGGAGGACCTGTGAGGCGTCTGTTTCTCAAAATAGACACTCTAATGTATTTGTCCTCTTGCTCAGTTGTGCACCGGGGCCTCACACTCCTTTTTCTATTTTGGTTAGAGCCAGTTTGCGCTGTTCTGTGTAGGGAGTAGTACACAGCGTTGTACAAGATCTTCAGTTTCTTGGCAATTTCTCGCATGGAATAGCCTTCATTTCTCAGAACAAGAATAGACTGACGAGTTTCAGAAGAAAGTTCTTTGTTTCTGGCCATTTTGAGCCTGTAATCGAACCGACAATTTCTGATGCTTCAGATACTCAACTAGTCTCAAGAAGGCCAGTTTTATTGCATCTTTAATCAGCACAACAGTTTTCAGCTGTGCTAACATAATTGCAAAATGCTGATAATGGGCCTATGTAGATATTCCATAAAATATCAGCCGTTTCCAGCTACAATAGCCATTTAAAACATTAACAATGTCTACACTGTATTTCTGATCAATTTTATGTTAGTTTAAGGGACAAAACATTTGCTTTTCTTTCGAAAACAAGGACATTTCTAAGTGACCCCAAACTTTTGAACGGTAGTGTACACACACCCTAATGTACATGAATATATATATATATACACACACACACACAGAGTCCGTCTGTCCTTCTTTGTGCTGCTCTCATTGCATCACTCACGGCTGTCTGTGTCTTTCTGTGTGCTGCTGCAAATCAAGCCTGGCGAGCAGGTAACACACATCTGTCCCTGTTCTCTCTCTTTCTTTCTCCTCATCCCCCTCTTCTGTCTTTCACATCCTTTTTTCACTTTCTCATTCACTTTTCCCTCCACCTTGATTTTTCCACATTTTCTCACTGACACCCCAAAATGGAACACTTGAATCTCTGCATTCTTTCGCTCTCTCTCTCTCTCTCTCTCTCTCTCTCTCTCTCTCTCTCTCTCTCTCTCTCTCTCTCTCTCCTCTCTCTCTCTCTCTCTCTCTCTCTCTCTCTCTGTGCAGTGTTAGACTCCAGGTTGATAATGTGTCATCAGTGTATATCCATTCTACCCTTGTCTCGTGTTAAACCTTTAGATGATCCAATATATACAGTGCCTTCAGAAAGTATTCGTACCCCTTGACTTATTCCACATTTTATTGTTACAGCATGAATTCAAAATTGATTAAATAAATGTTTTTTACCCATCTACACACAGGTGTGTCCAAACTTTTGACTGGTACTGTATGTAAATGAGATATTCCTGTATTTCATTTTCAATCAATTTGCAAACATTTCTAAAAACCTTGTTTTCACTTCGTCATTATGGGTTATTGTGAGTAGATTGGTGAGGAAAAACACAATTTAATCCATTTTGAATTCAGGCTGTAACACAACAAAATGTAGAGTAAGTGAAGGGGTATGAATGCTTTCTGAAGGCACTGTATATAAATATATTATGTGTGTTTGAACTTTACTGACCACCATGTATGTTAATTCATGTTTAAGGGGGTGTGTGTTGTCTGTGTGCGGTCTTGAGTGCACAGATGTGTGTAGTCTTGAGCACACGTGTGTGTGTGTGTGTGTGTGCGCGCATGTTAGTGTGTATGTGTGTGTGTTTACCCATGTTAAACCTATGTCCCCTCTCTCTGTCAGATGTACCGGCTGACTCTGCGCAGCAGCAAGGACACCGTCTCCCAGCGCGTCTGTGACCTCCTGGCAGAACAGTTCTAAAACCCTGAGTCTAGAACCCACCCAACGCGCCCCAGGCCACCATCATCATCACGCTCTAGACACCCAACACACCGAGACCAGCATTTCAACCCCCCCCCCCCCGAACAAAGAATCAACGAGAAGAAGGAAAAATACTTACATAAGGGAGAAAAAAAAGCAGCTGTTGTCACTTACCCGACTGCCCTATTATTATTGTCATTTATTATTATTGTCACGATTATAATTCAGATTCTTCTTATTATTACTGTTTTATTATCATCGGCGCTAAAATTGTTTTTTTTCGGTGTTTACCTGTGAACGTAAGTGTATGACTGTGTGTGTGTGTGTGTTACAGAATCATGCTGGTGTGTGTGTGTCCTGTTATTCTCCGTCCTGTCTGTTTAAGCCCTGAGTGCTCCTGTACTTATGATGACAGCTGGTGTGTGTATCCGTGCATGTGTGATTCATGGGGGAGGGTGGGAGATTCTGTGTGTCGATTCCGCAACATTTCAACCTTAGACTATTCCTGGGAGTTGCATGGGAGGACCAGTTCTACATACACACACACACACATACATGTATAATACACAGCCAGAACTCTCACATGTAGGCACATACATGCATATATTTGTACATGCTTAAGTGTCTGTTTAAAGTATCTGTATATGGTCCTCATTTAGTGGGAGGGAGGGGTAAAACGAAATCACACTAAAGAAATGGGACTCTTCTGTGTAAGGGTCCAAAACTACACACTCTAAACACCCACCTTCACCCCAACCCCATCTCTTCTCCACCCTCTGCTGTCCCAGACCCCTACCTGTTATACATAGATCCCAAGGGCCTCTATCAGTATAATCGCTGATATATAATATTCCATAAAATAATTCCAGCACATTCCCAAGTCTACAGTTCCAGCTCTATTCCAGTGGAAATGGCCAGTGCACTTAGGTGGTTCCAAGAGACCTCAGTCCATCAATACCCCTCAAACACATACACACACAACCCCACTCCCACTTCCCCCATCTTTCTGGCGTGTAACCATACTTTATATATAAACTCAAATGATTCTGTACCTGTTCATGGAATATATATATAAAAGAAATAATGTAATTAATTACCCCTTTTTATCTTTTTTTTAAATCTTCTCATCTTTCCATTTCTTTCCTTTTATTAGTAGTGGAGTTATTGAAGTGTTTGTATGTTTCTTTAATGGTGTAATGTTGTGTTGCTTCTGTTGTGTGTGTGTGTGTGTGTGTGTGTAGGTAGTGTGAGAGAGTAGGGCCAGCAGTGTGTACCCTGTGAATAGGGTAGAGGTGTCAGCTAGAAGGAGAGAGATATGGAGAGAGTAGCAGGGTAGCTGGTCTTGTTTACAGTGTTAATCAGACAGAGGCGAGGTTGACACTTGACTTAAACCTATCATAAAGCCTACTTACCACCATCGTAAGCATGACATAACAGATAAGGAATTATAAGACGTCGTGAAAACTGATGTACATTTATTTCAGATTAGCAATGTTTTTTGACACTTGAAGCAGGGATCATTGGTTGAGAGATGACATGGGATGTTTTATGACAGCTTATGACATGTTTATGTCGTGCGTAAGTAAGCATTGAGCAGGCCCCATTGATGGGGACTTCAGGTGGTAGTTGGGAGGAGTTAGAGGGCAGTGGGCCAGTCCGTGTTGACATGAAGAGTGAAGCGGCAGAGCAGAGGCCTAGTATTCATTATTTTTATTTGTTATATTTTTGTGCTGAAAAGAGGGATGGGATTGGAGAGTAGAGTGCTGCTTGACACTGTGATTGACTGAAAAAATATGAGTACCTCAGAACTTGATCTCTAAACACGCAGAGGCTTGTGCACGCACACACACGACACAAGTACTTACCTTATGGTATTAATTGAGAGAAGATTGCAATCTGCAGATAGATTGATTATTATCTTTGAAAACACAACCAACCACAAAGACACTGGACAGCACTTATCTGTAAACTCACATTTCAGACACGCGTGCCCACATGTCCATTCTTAGAGACGAGAGGGAGGAGAGAACTCAAAGACCAACTGTCAATCACAACTACCGGGATCGAGTCATCAGGGGTGGGCATCGCGTGTGTGTTTGAGTGTGTGTCGGTGTACCACGTGATAAAAATATCCTAAATTATGTTTATGAGACATGATCATATTAGTTTCAACAGGAGTCACTTATACATCTAACCCATGCAGCATTGGTGGGACAGTCTGATCATTGTAGTGGAAACTGTAGAATAATTGTGTGTGTGTGTGTGTGTGTGTGCGCGTCTATGCAGTATCCGCTAGCTAATGCAGCCCTGTGTATCGGTGTTAAACCTGTCAGATACCTGTGTTAGATTTAAGATTTACTCTGTACTGAATAATGTGAAAGTAAAACTATGCCATATACTCTGGCTCTGTCTTTCTTAGTGGGAAATTGTGTGTGTCTGTGTGTGATGGTGATGATGATCATTGTTCGTCAAGAGGAAGTTCTTTCCAAAGCTCACCACAGTTCCACGTCCGCAACAAAAAACGGATGTTGTGTGTTAGTGCTGGGCTGGAACAAAAGCCTGTACACCCGGCAGCTCTCCAGAACCATAGTTGGATGTATCACATAGTCCTATCAATAAGAACTCATCACATTGACTAAGGAGTAGAGATGTTAAGTGATTTTGCTCATTGAATAAAGATCCTGCTAAAGCAGGCAGTGTGGCATGTTACCAGTGTTGGGGAGTAGTGAACTACATGTAGTTCAACTCGTAATTTAGTTATATTTTCCAGTAGCTTGGTGGTAGTTGAATTAAATTCAAATCTAGGTAGTGTTTTAACTTTTTTGCCATGTAGCGGTGTAGCTAACTACTGGAACTAGACACTACTGTTTTTGCAAAAATAAAATAAAATGTGGGTGAGGTAGGCAATAAGTTCCTTTTTCGGCATCAGATTTGCCTAACTCTCACTTGAAACTGTTTGTGTTTAATATGTTAAATTCCACATTATGTTAACATATGACCCCAAAGTGATCTGTTCTTGCGATTTGTAGTCTGACATATCAGATTTACATATGATGCTTTTTCATGAAGTAGTTTGGATGTTGTGAAATACTTATTCAAAGTAACTTTAGTCAAGTAAACTATATTTTTCTTGAGGGTAGCATTAGTGTAGCTTAACTTCCAGTGTGAAGTAATTGGTAAACTATATTTTCAGAGTAGCTTCCCAAACACTGCATGTTACCAACCTGTAACCAGTGGTGGAAAAAGTTCCCAATTGTCATACTTGCCTAAAAGTAAAGATACCTTAATAGAAAATGACTTAAGTAAAAGTGAATGTCACCCAGTAAAATACTACTTGAGTAAAAATATTTGGTTTTAAATATACTTAAGTATCAAAAGTAAAAGTATAAATCTTTTCAAATTCCTTATATAAAGCAAACCAGGCAACACCATTTTCTTTGATTTTTAAATTTACTGATAGCTAGGGGCATGCTCCAACACTTTACAAACGAAGCGTGTGTTTAGTGAGTCCACCAGATCAGAGGCAGTAGGGATGACCAGGGATGTTCTCTTGATGAATGTGTGAATTAGACATTTTTCTGTCCTGCTAACCATTCAAAATGTAACGAGTACTTTTGAATGTCAGGGAAAATGTATGGAGTAAAAAGTACATAATTTTCTTTAGGAATGTAGTGAAGTAAAAGTAGTCAGAAATAGAAATAGTAAAGTAAAGTACAGACACCCTAAAACACTACTTAAGTAGTACTTTCAAGTATTTTTCCTTAAGTACTTTACACCACTGTCTGTAGCTCTGACCTAATGGCTGAGGATTACTTTGAAGCAGTGATGAAAGGGGTGATAGGATCTGGAGTATGTCACAGAGGCCTTAACAGATCACAGAGTGGGCCTTTACAGATTTAGGCAGCGTTTACACAGGCAGCCCAATTCTGATCTTTTGACCAATCAGATCAGATCTTTTGACAAATTCAGAATTGGGCTGCCTGTGTAAACGCAGCTCAAGTGTGCAAAGATTTTACGTATGGGTGGTCCTCTGTAGCTCAATTGGTAGAGCATGGCGCTTGTAACGCCAGGGTAGTGGGTTCGATCCCCGGGACCACCCATACGTAAAAATGTATGCACACATGACTGTAAGTCGCTTTGGATAAAAGCGTCTGCTAAATGGCATATTATTATTTTATTTATATTTTTTTATTTCACCTTTATTTAACCAGGTAAGCCAGTTGAGAACAAGTACTCATTTACAACTGCGACCTGGCCAAGATAAAGCAAAGCAGTGCGATAAAAACAACAACACAGAGTTACATATGGGGTAAACAAAACATAAAGTCAAAAATACAACAGAAAATATATACAGTGTGTGCGAATGTAGTAAGTTATGGAGGTAAGGCAATAAATACGCCATAGTGCAAAATAGTTATTATTATTATTATTATAACAGATTCCATCCTCACTGTCATCATTACATAATAGAGCCTTTTTCCTGGACCCAGATTAATCCTTGACTAAAAAGCATGATCAATGGAGATGTGTTTGGAAACCGACCCTCAATCCACAGATAAATTACATTTATGTCTTCTGGTGTGAGATGACGTGATTTGACCTGATTAATCAGAAAGGAACTCCTGATTTGGTATTACATCCTCCTCTATGAACAGGTCACAGGGGGAGGCTAAGTGACCCACACCCAAACCCATTATTCACCTGTTCCCGATGTCCTTTGTTGTGCTGATCACATCTATTACGAGCTTCCACCGAAGAAAGCTGCGCCTGCATGCGTTTTTATCACTCAATGATCAAAACGACAGCAGACATGTTCTAGAGTCATATTTCTATTTTCCTAATTCAACACCAGGTTAGAATGTCCCTCAATCACAGGTTTAGGGTCAGCAAATCTTACCCCAGTCATAAACCTGAACTGTTAACGGGTAAACGCAGAACTGGAATGAGATAAGATTAGATTAATTATTTCTTATTCTTAATTTGACCCGAATATAGGGCTTCAGGGAGAGGAGTAACTCTTCATGATGCACCAATGGGACGAACTAGGCCGTCTCCTAGGCTAGAGTGAACATGCAAACGTGTGCCCCGTAGAAAGCAAAGATTAGCCTTGATGCAGAAATAAAACATTAACTAAATATAGATTATCCATGTCCTTTCCATTTATCTTGAGTTGTGCAATGTTATGTGAATTTTAGCTGTGGGTCACTACTTAAAGGCTATGATTGAATGATTACATTATTTGTATTTGTATTTATTAGGATCCCCATTAGCTGCTGCCAAGGCAGCAGCTACTCTTCCTGGGGTCCAGCACCATTAAGGCAGTTATATACAATTTAAAATATTGCATGACATTATATTTAATAACACTTTTCACAATACATTTAAGTGTGTGCCATCAGGCAACTACTGTACCACATATCTACAATACAAAATCTATGTGTGTGTAGAGTGCATGTCTTATCGTGTAAGTGTAAGTGTTTGTCTGTGCCTGTGTGTGTGTGTCTCTTCATGTCCCCGCTGTTCCATAAGGTGTATTTCTATCAGTTTTGTTTTTTTATCTGATTCTACTGCTTGCATCAGTTACCTGATGTGGAATAGAGTTCCATGTAGCCATGGCTCTATGTAGTACTGTGCGCCTCCCATAGTATGTTCTGGACTTTGGGATTGTGAAGAGACCTCTGGTGACATGTCTTGTGGGGTATGCATGGGTGTCCGAGCTGTGTGCTTGTAGTTTAAACAGACAGCTTAGTGCATTAAGCATGTCAATACTTCTTACAAAAACAAGTAGTGATGAAGTCAATCTCTCCTCTACTTTGAGCCATGAGAGATTGACATACATATTATTAATGTTAGCTCTCTGTGTACATTTCAGGGCCAGCCATGCTTCCCCGTTCTGAGCCAGTTGTGTGGCACCTGACCACACAACTGGACAGTAGTCCAGGTGCGACAAAACTAGGGCCGGTAGGACCTGCCTTATTGACAGTGTTGTTAAGAAGGCAGAGCAGTGCTTTATTATGGACAGACTTCTCCCCATCTTAGCTACTCTTGCATCAACATGTTTTGGCCAAGCAGTTTAGTCTCTCCAACTTGCTCAATTTGCACATTATTCATTATAAGATTTAGTTGAGATTTAGGGTTTAGTGAATGATCTGTCCCAAATACAATGCTTTCAGTTTTAGAAATATTGAGGACTAACTTATTTCTTGCCATCCATTCTGAAACTGACTGCAGCTCTTTGTTAAGTGTTGCAGTGATTCCACTCACTGTAGTAGCTGACGTGTATAGTGTTGAGTCATCCGCATACATAGACATACAGTGCATTCGGAAAGTATTCAGACCCCTTGACTTTTTCCACATTTTGTTACGTTACAGCCTTATTCTAAAATGGATTTATTTTAAAAATAATTCCCTAATCAATCTACACACAATACCCCATAATGACAAAGCAAAAACAGATTTTTTGCAAATTTATAAAAAATAGAAAACCGAAAAAAGACATTTACATAAGTATTCAAGCCCTTTACTCAGCACTTTGTTGAAGCACCTTTGGCAGAGATTACAGCCTTGAGTCTTCTTGGGTATCACGCTACAAGCTTGGCACACCTGTATTTGGGGAGTTTCTCCCATTCTTCTCTGCAGATCCTCTCAAGCTTTGTCAGGTTGGATGGGGAGCGTCGCTGCACAGCTATTTTCAGGTCTCTCCAGAGATGCTCGATCGGTTTCAAGACCGGGCTCTGGCTGAGCCACTCAAGGACATTCAGAGACTTGTCCCGAAGCCACTCCTGCGTTGTCTTGGCTGTGTGCCGTCGCCACAGTCTGAGGTCCTGAGCGCTCTGGAGCAGGTTTTCATCAAGGATCTCCCTGTACTTTGCTCCGTTCATCTTTCCCTCAATCCTGACTAGTCTCCCAGTCCCTGCCGCTGAAAAACATCCCCACAGCATGACGCTGCCACCACCATGCTTCAACGTAGGGATGGTGCCAGGTTTCCTCCAGACGTGACGCTTGGCATTCAGGCCAAAGAGTTCAATCTTAGTTTCATCAGACCAGAGAATCTTGTTTCTCATGGTCTGAGAGTCTTTAGGTGCCTTTTGGCAAACTCCAAGCCGGCTGTCATGTGCCTTTTACTGAGGAGTGGCTTCCGTCTGGCCACGATTACTCAGTTTGGCCGGGCGGCCAGCTCTAGGAAGAGTCTTGGAGGTTCCAAACTTCTTCCATTTAAGAATGATGGAGGCCACTGTGTTCTTGGGGACCTTCAATGCTGCAGAAATGTTTTGGTACCCTTCCCCAGATCTGTGCCTTGACACAATTCTGTCTCTGAGTGCTACAGACAATTCCTTCGACCTCATGGCTTGGTTTTTGCTCTGACATGCACTGTCAACTGTGGGACCTTATACAGTGCCTTGCAAAATTATTCATCCCCCTTGGCATTTTGTTGCATTACAACCTGTAATTTAAATTGATTTTTATTTGGAATTCATGTAATGGACATACACAAAATAGTCCAAATTGGTGAAGTGAAATGAAAAATATAACTTGTTTCAAAAAAATCTAAAAAATAAATAACGGAAAAGTGGTGCGTGCATATGTATTCACCCCCTTTTGCTACGAAGCCCCTAAATAAGATCTGGTGCAACCAATTACCTTCAGAAGTCATATAATTAGTTAAAAGTCCACCTGTGTGCAATCTAAGTGTCACATGATCTGTCACCTGTTCTGAAAGGCCCCAGAGTCTGCAACACCACTAAGCAAGGGGCACCACCAAGCAAGCGGCACCATGAAGACCAAGGAGCTCTCCAAACAGGTCAGGGACAAAGTTGTGGAGAAGTACAGATCAGGGTTGGGTTATAAAAAAATATCTGAAACTTTGAACATCCCACGGATCACCATTAAATCCATTATTAAAACATTTAAAGAATATGGCACCACAACAAACCTGCCAAGAGAGGGCCGCCCACCAAAACTCACGGACCAGGCAAGGAGGGCATTAATCAGAGAGGCAACAAGGAGACCAAAGATAACCTTGAAGGAGCTGCAAAGCTCCACAGCGGAGATTGGAGTATCTGTCCATAGGACCACTTTAAGCCGTACATTCCACAGAGCTGGGCTTTACGGAAGAGTGGCCAGAAAAAAGCCATTGCTTGTGGGAGACTCCCCAAACATATGGAAGAAGATACTCTGGTCAGATGAGACTAAAATTGAGCTTTTTGGCCATCAAGGAAAACGCTATGTCTGGCGCAAACCCAACACCTCTCATCACCCCGAGAACACAATCCCCACAGTGAAGCATGGTGGTGGCAGCATCATGATGTGGGGATGTTTTTCATCGGCAGGGACTGGGAAACTGGTCAGAATTGAAGGAATGATGGATGGCGCTAACAGGGAAATTCTTGAGGGAAACCTGTTTCAGTCTTCCAGAGATTTCAGACTGGGACGGAGGTTCACCTTCCAGCAGGACAATGACCCTAAGCATACTGCTAAACCAACACTCGAGTGGTTTAAGGGGAAATATTTAAATGTCTTGGAATGGCCTAGTCAAAGCCCAGACCTCAATCCAATTGAGAATCTGTGGTATGACTTAAAGATTGCTGTACACCAGTGGAATCCATCCAACTTGAAGCAGCTGGAGGAGTTTTGCATTGAAGAATGGCCAAAAATCCCAGTAGCTAGATGTGCCAAGCTTATAAACTTGCCCCAAGAGACTTGCAGCTGTAATTGCTGCAAAAGGGGGGGGGGGGGGGGGGGTGAATACTTTCGCAAGCCACTGTATAAACAGGTGTGTGCCTTTCCAAATCATGTCCAATCAATTTAATTTACCACAGGTGGACTCCAATCAAGTTGAAGAAACATCTCAAGGATTATCAATGGAAACAGGATGCACCTGAGCTCAATTTCGAGTCTCATAGCAAAGGGTCTGAATACCTTTGTAAAATTTTTTATACATTTTACATTTACATTTTAGTCATTTAGCAGACGCTCTTATCCAGAGCGACTTACAGGAGCAATTAGGGTTAAGTGCCTTGCTCAAGGGCACATTTACGTCATTTAGCAGACGCTCTTATCCAGAGCGACTTACAAATTGGTGCATTCACCCTATAGCCAGTGGGATAACCACTTTACACTTATTTTTTTTTTGGGGGGGGGGGGGGGGTGGAAGGATTACTTTATCCTATCCCAGGTATTCCTTAAAGAGGTGGGGTTTCAAATGTCTCCGGAAGGTGGTGAGTGACTCCGCTGTCCTGGCGTCGTGAGGGAGCTTGTTCCACCATTGGGGTGCCAGAGCAGCGAACAGTTTTGACTGGGCTGAGCGGGAACTATGCTTCCGCAGAGGAAGGGGAGCCAGCAGGCCAGAGGTGGATGAACGCAATGCCCTCGTTTGGGTGTAGGGACTGATCAGAGCCCGAAGGTACGGAGGTGCCGTTCCCCTCACTGCTCCATAGGCAAGCACCATGGTCTTGTAACGGATGCGAGCTTCAACTGGAAGCCAGTGGAGTGTGCGGAGGAGGGGGGTGACGTGAGAGAACTTGGGAAGGTTGAACACCAGACGGGCTGCGGCATTCTGGATGAGTTGTAGGGGTTTAATGGCACAGGCAGGGAGGCCAGCCAACAGCGAGTTGCAGTAATCCAGACGGGAGATGACAAGTGCCTGGATTAGGACCTGTGCCGCTTCCTGTGTAAGGCAGGGTCGTACTCTCCGAATGTTGTAGAGCATGAACCTGCAGGATCGGGTCACCACCTTGATGTTAGCGGAGAACGACAGGGTGTTGTCCAGGGTCACGCCAAGGCTCTTCGCACTCTGGGAGGAGGACACAACGGAGTTGTCAACCGTGATGGCGAGATCATGGAACGGGCAGTCCTTCCCTGGGAGGAAGAGCAGCTCCGTCTTGCCAGGGTTCAGCTTGAGGTGGTGATCCGTCATCCATACTGATATGTCTGCCAGACATGCAGAGATGCGATTCGCCACCTGGTTATCAGAAGGGGGAAAGGAGAAGATTAGTTGTGTATCGTCAGCGTAGCAATGATAGGAGAGGCCATGTGAGGATATGACAGAGCCAAGTGACTTGGTGTATAGGGAGAATAGGAGAGGGCCTAGAACTGAGCCCTGGGGGACACCAGTGGTGAGAGCACGTGGTGCGGAGACAGCTTCTCGCCACGCCACTTGGTAGGAGCGACCGGTCAGGTAGGACGCAATCCAGGAGTGAGCCGCGCCGGAGATGCCCAGCTCGGAGAGGGTGGAGAGGAGGATCTGATGGTTCACAGTATCAAAGGCAGCAGACAGGTCTAGAAGGACAAGAGCAGAGGAGAGAGAGTTAGCTTTAGCAGTGCGGAGAGCCTCCGTGACACAGAGAAGAGCAGTCTCAGTTGAATGACCAGTCCTGAAACCTGACTGGTTTGGATCAAGAAGGTCATTCTGAGAGAGATAGCAAGAGAGTTGGCTAAAGACGGCACGCTCAATAGTTTTGGAAAGAAAAGAAAGAAGGGATACTGGTCTGTAGTTGTTGACATCAGTGGGATCGAGTGTTGGTTTTTTTTGAGAAGGGGTGCAACTCTCGCTCTCTTGAAGACGGAAGGGACATGGCCAGCGGTCAAGGATGAGTTGATCAGCGAGGTGAGGTAGGGGAGAAGGTCACCGGAGATGGTCTGGAGAAGAGAGGAGGGGATGGGGTCAAGCGGGCAGGTTGTTGGGCGGCCTGCAGTCACAAGTCGCAGGATTTTATCTGGAGAGAGAGGGGAGAAAGAAGTCAAAGCATAGGGTAGGGCAGTGTGAGTAGGACCAGCAGTGTCATTAGACTTAACAAACGAGGATCGGATGTCGTCAACCTTCTTCTCAAAGTGGTTGACGAAGTCATCCACAGAGAGAGAGGAGGGGGGGGGGGGGAGGATTCAGCAGGGAGGAAAATGTGGCAAAGAGCTTCCTAGGGAAAGATTTCTAAAACCTGTTTTTGCTTTGTCATAATGGGGTATTGTGTGTAGATTGATGAGGAAATAAAATAATGTAATCCATTTTAGAATAAGGCTGTAACATAACAAAATGTGGAAAAAGTCAAGGGGTCTGAATACTTTCTGAATGCACTGTACGTGCTTCTACATCTGCATTGCTTGCTGTTTGGGGTTTTAGGCTGTGTTTCTGTATAGTACTTTGTGACATCTGCTGATGTAAATGTTTGATTGATTGATACTCAGAGCCAGTGGCAGGTCATTAGTAAAGATTGAAAAAAGTAAGGGGCCTAGACAGCTGCCCTGGGGAATTTCAGAATCTACCTGGATTATGTTGAATAGGATTCCATTAAAGAACACCCTCTGTGTTCTGTTAGACATGTAACTCTTTATCCACAATTTAGCAGGGGGTGTAAAGCCATAACACAAGTTTTTCCAGCAGCAGACTATGACCAATAATGTCAAAAGCCACACTGAAGTCTAACAAAACAGATCCCACAATATTTGTATCATCAATTTCTCTCAGCCAATCAGTCATTTGTGTAAGTGCCATGCATGTTGAATGTCCTTCCCTATAAGCGTGCTGAAAGTCTGTTGTCAATTTGTTTACTGTAAAATAGCATTGTATCTGGTCAAACACTATTTTTTCCAAAAGTTTACTAAGGGTTGGTAACGGGCAGATTGGTCGGCTATTTGAACCAGTAAAGGGGGCTTCACTATCCTTGGGTAGTGGAATGACATTTGCTTCCCTCCAGGTCTGAAGGCACACACTTTTGTGTATTAGATTGAAGATATGTCAAATAGGAGTGGCAATATCGTCCACTAATATCCTCAGTAATTTTCCATCCAAGTTGTCAGACCCAGGTGGCCTGTCATTGTTGATAGACAACAATACTTTTTTTGCCTCTTCCACACTCACTTTTCGGAAATCATAATATGGTCAGTTATACTTCGATGTATAGTGTCGGCATTTGTTACTGGCATGCCATGCCAAAGTTTGCTAAGCTTGCCGATGAAACAATCATTAAAGTAGTTGGCAATATCAGTGGGTTTTGTGATGAATGAGCCATCTGATTCAATGAATGATGGAGCTGGGTTTTCCTTTTTGCCCAATATTTCATTTAAGGTGTTCCCAAAGCGTTTTACTATCATTCTTTATATAATTTATCTTTGTATCATAGTATAGTTTCTTCTTCTTTTTATTCAGTTTAGTCACATGATTTCTCAATTTGCAGTACAGCCGTAGTCAAAGGTTTTGAGAATGACACAAGTATTGGTCTTCAAAAGTTTGCTGCTTCAGTGTCTTTAGATATTTTTGTCAAATGTTACTATGGTATACTGAAGTATAATTACAAGCATTCCATAAGTGTCAAAGGCTTGTATTAACAATTACATTACGTTTATGCAAAGAGTGAATATTTGCAGTGTTGACCCTTCTTTTTCAAGACCTCTGCCATCCGCCCTGGCATGCTGTCAATTAACTTCTGGGCCACATCCTGACGGATGGCAGCCCATTCTTGCATAATCAATGCTTGGAGTTTGTCAGAATTTGTGGATTTTTGTTTGTCCACCCGCCTCTTGAGGATTGACCACAAGTTCTCAATGGGATTAAGGTCTGGGGAGTTTCCTGGCCATGGACCCAAAATGTCGATGTTATATTCCCAGAGCCACTTAGTTATCACTTTTGCCTTATGGCAAGGTGCTCCATCATGCTGGAAAAGGCATTGTTCGTCACCAAACTGTTCTTGGATGGTTGGGAGAAGTTGCTCTCGGAGGATGTGTTGGTACCATTCTTTATTCATGGCTGTGTTCTTAGGCAAAATTGTGAGTGAGCCCACTCCCTTGGCTGAGAAGCAACCCCACACATGAATGGTCTCAGGATGCTTTACTATTGGCATGACACAGGACTGATGGTAGCGCTCACCTTGTCTTTTCCGGGGAGTGGGCTCATCAGAGAAAATGACTTTACCCCAGTCCTCAGCAGTCCAATCCCTGTACCTTTTGCAGAATATCAGTCTGTCCCTGATGTTTTTCCTGGAGAGAAGTGGCTTCCTCGCTGCCCTTCTTGACACCAGGCCATCCTCCAAAAGTATTCGCCTCACTGTGCGTGCAGATGCACTCACACCTGCCTGCTGCCATTCCTGAGCAAGCTCTGCACTGTTGGTGCCCCGATCCCGCAGCTGAATCATCTTTAGGAGACGGTCCTGGCGTTGCTGGACTTTCTTGGGCGCCCTGAAGCCTTCTTCACAACAATTGAACCTCTCTCCTTGAAGGTCTTGATGATCCGATAAATGGTTGATTTAGGTGCAATCTTACTAACAGCAATATCCTTGCCTGTGAAGGCCTTTTTGTGCAAAGCAATGATGACGGCACGTGTTTCCTTGCAGGTAACCAGGGTTAACAGAGGAAGAACAATGATTTCAAGCACCACCCTCCTTTTAAAGCTTCCAGTCTGTTATTCTAACTCAATCAGCATGACAGAGTGATCTCCAGCCTTGTCCTCGTCAACACTCTCACCTGTGTTAAAGAGAGAATCACTGACATGATGTCAGCTGGTCCTTTTGTGGCAGGGCTGAAATGCAGTGGAAATGTTTTTTGGGGATTAAGTTCATTTTCATGGTAAAGAGGGACTTTGCAATTAATTGCAATTCATCTGATCACTCTTTATAATATTCTGGAGTATATGCAAATTGCCATCATAAAAACTGAGGCAGCAGGCTTTGTGAAAATTAATATTTGTGTCATTCTCAAAACTTTTGACCACGACTGTACATTTGCCAATCGGTCGTGCAGCCAGACTTATTTGCCATTCCTTTTGCCTCATCCCTCTCAACCATACCATTTTTCAATTCCTCATTAATCCACGGGGATTTAGCAGTTTTCAGTCATTTTCTGAATGGGTGCATGCTAATTAGTAACTGGAATAAGCAATTTCATTTACAGTGCCTTCGGAAAATATTCTGACACACCTTTTGACTTTCTCCACATTTTGTTACATTATAGCCTTATTCTAAAATGGATTAAATAAATAAAAATCCTCAGCAATCTACACACAATACCCCATAATGACAAAGTGAAAAAAGATTTTAATTTTTTGGGGAAATGTATTAAAGAATAAAAAACAGAAATACCTTATTTACATAAGTATTCAGACCCTTTGCTATGAGACTCGAAATTGAGCTCAGGTGCATTCTGTTTCCATTGATCCTCCTTGAGATGTTTCTACAACTTGATTGGAGTCCACGTGTGGTAAATTCAATTGATTGGACATGATTTGGAAACGCACACACCTGTCTATACAAGGTCCCACAGTTGACAGTGCATGTTAGAGTAAAAACCAAGCCATGAGGTTGAAGGAATTGTCCGTACAGCTCCAAGATAGGATTGTGTCGAGGCACAGATCTGGGGAAGGGTACCAAAACATTTCAGCAGCATTGAAGGTCCCCAAGAACACAGTGGCCTCCATCATTCTTAAATGGAAGAAGTGTGGAACCACCAAGACTCTTCCTAGAGCTGGCCGCCCGGCCAAACTGAGCAATTGGGGGAGAAGGGCCTTTGTCAGGGGGGTGACCAAGAACCTGATGGTCACTCTGACAGAGCTCTAGTTCCTCTGTGGAGATGGGAGAACCTTCCAGATGGACAACCATCTCTGCAGCACTCCACCAATCAGACCTTTATGGTAGAGTGACCAGATGGAAGCCACTCCTCAGTAAAAGGCACATGACAACCCGCTTGGAGTTTGCCAAAGGTACCTAAAGACTCTCAGACCACAAGAAACAAGATTTTCTGGTCTGATGAAACCAAGATTGAACTCTTTGGCCTGAATGGCAAGCGTCACTCTGGAGGAAACTTGGCACCATCCCTACGGTGAAGCATTGTGGGGATGTTTTTCAGCGGCAGGGACTGAGACTAGTCAGGATTGAGTGAAAGATGAACAGAGCAAAGTACAGAGATATCCTTGATGAAAACCTGCTCCAGAGCGCTCAAGACCTCAGACTGAGGCGAAGGTTCACCTTCTAACAGGACAATGACCCTAAGCACACAGCCAAGACAACGCAGGAGTGGCTTTGGGACAAGTCTCTGAATGTCCTTGAGTGGCCCATCCAGAGCATGGACTTGCAATCGATCGAACATCTGTGGAGAGATAGCTGTGCAGCAACGCTCAGCATCCAACCTGACAGAGCTTGAGAGGATCTGCAGAGAAGAATGGGAGAAACTCCCAAATACAGGTGTGCCAAACTTGTAGCATCATA